>JAHZND010002653.1:0-10974 GCA_027744115.1 Acrocyrtus sp. NNG-2020
GTAAAATGTTCATATCATTGGTTTGTGCTGAATTTCTTTTTATAGGTTTCCACGGACCAGAATCATGCGCTAGAGATCGGTTCACTCTAACATGGATAGGTGGAATATACGGCTCCTTCTTACTCCTCTTTGCTCACCTTTTCTTTGAGCGTTATATTTTAAGAAAAAGGAAAATTCTGTAATTACATGAGATTAAACTAAAGATTATCGCAACAAATTAAGTTATTTCAAGGCTTGAATTTTACCAAGTAATAAAACAAATAATTTTGTATTTATTCCAATTTATAAGAGTGTCAGTTTTATTAGCTAAACTAGCTCATTCATAAAATAACCGCAACTAAGAAATTGATTTGAGCAATGAGTTCAACTTTAAGCCTGCTGACTCATCATTATCACATTTTACATTTATCTCAGCTATAATTGCAACTTTATCCTTTTACGTGTATATTAATTTGCCATGCACTATGTTGCTGATACTAGAATGATGTGATGTGGTTCTCCGGTGTGCTACTGGTACGAGCAACTTACCCGGTCACACCACTCATTGAGGAAATCACCCGCTTATCATGTTCAGCTTACTATCTTCAAGTCAGGTCACTTCTATGCAAAGCTTTGTGCAATTAGCGTGATTAATACTATGCTACTCAAATGTACAAAGCATGTGACCTCGGACTGGTTCATGCGTAAAGAAATTTTCCTTTCTCATAGTGCATGACTTTGTATGGGTTGGCATTGAAATCAAAGGCTGACTGCATACTGCATTTACAGCTTTATTTCTGCGAAATGTTTGCGGCAATTACACATCCGTCCTTATGTAATGTCCGCCCATGTATACCTCGGCAAAAGTAGTATTAGCGTCAAAGCACCTAGAGGAAATCTGAGGAATATGTTTTAAGTTTCAGTTTAACTGGATCACCTTTTTTATTTTTGACAAATGTTTTTTATGCTGCAAACCAGTCATTATAGTCCACAAGGGCGAAGCGTGTTCGTTCTCATCTTCGAACATTGAAACATGATGTTCTCATGTAATTTATAAAAAATTTCCCACGGCTTGACTATGTTGTATTCTGACAGTTATTAGCAATATTGTTTTGTCTGTAATAATGAGTGCATAGGTATGCGTGCCGTATCGTTTACGCTAAAAAAAAGTCCAGTTTTGTGCTGAGAAAAGTTGAAACTGGCAGTATAGCATCACTTTGTAAAAAATTATCAAGTGAGTAGCAGCTTGCTTCTGAAGTTCTAAAAGTTGAGCCAATCATCAATTTCCGTTTTATTTCTCCCAGATTTGCTCACTTCGCATTTTTGCTGCAAATCCGGTGAAATCTTTCAATAAAAATGAAAAATAGTTCCGAGTTTGAAGTGCCACGTGCTAGCGTAAAATGGGATTTGGAAAGTCCCCCCTCGCTGCCCCACTATCCCTTCGAGAATATAGATTATGAGTTCTATAAACAGTACATGGGAATCCACTGGAAGTACTCTTTATACGCCTCAGCAATATACATCATTGTAATATTTAGTCTCCAGAAATATATGAAAGCTCGGCCGCCCATCAATCAACCTTTAGTGCTAGCCTTATGGAATGGAGCTCTTGGGTTCATATTTTATTTTCAGCATATATTACTATACTACTATATATACTATAATAACCTAACCTAACCTACTTTATACAGCGTATTTTCCATTATGGGCTTCGCAAGAATATTTCCAGAGTTGTATAAGGTACTTGGATCTGAAAATGGTTTTCACAGATCTGTTTGTGTCAGGTACGTACAAAAAAACCTAACCTAATCTACTTTATACAGCGTATTTTCCATTATGGGCTTCGCAAGAATATTTCCAGAGTTGTATAAGGTACTTGGATCTGAAAATGGTTTTCACAGATCTGTTTGTGTCAGGTACGTACGAAAACCTCAGTATTTACCCAAAGTCAAAAAAAGTTTATTAGTTTTTTATTGGAACTGGAAGCTAAATATATTCTTTGTGTGCCGTTTTCCATTCATGCTTAAACGGATGGAATGTGGTCGCTTTGTTTCTTGATCGGAAAGTCTAACCTTTTATTGCTTTTACTCCATTTTTTCAGAGAGAATTTGAATATGCCAATGGCTTACTGGTCCATTTTATTCGCTTTCAGCAAGTATATAGAGCTAGGTATGTATAGAACATGCGAGTATGTCACTTCGTTTTGTGTAATTTGCCTGAAATCTGGTAACACGTTAATAAAAACATCTCTGTTTGCCTCTAGGTGATTCGGTCTTCATAGTTTTGAGGAAACAGCCTTTGATACTACTGCAATGGTACTTTGAGCGATTTGCCTCNCGCTTTCAGCAAGTATATAGAGCTAGGTATGTATAGAACATGCGAGTATGTCACTTCGTTTTGTGTAATTTGCCTGAAATCTGGTAACACGTTAATAAAACATCTCTATTTGCCTCTAGGTGACTCGGTCTTCATAGTTTTGAGGAAACAGCCTTTGATTCTACTGCAATGGTACTTTGAGCGATTTGCCTCTATATTCGGTCCTTACGGCTGTTGAGCATAAAATGATTTCTCTCTTTGAAAGTACCTAATTTGAACTGAGTAAAATACAATGTCTATCTTTGAAAATTTGCGTTTAGGTTCCATCACTGTACAGCGCTGATTCTAGCCTGGGCAATAGGTATTACGATTATCTGGATATATCTGGATTAAATTATTGCATGAATGTAAAATATTTATATCCAAACCTAGTTCCATACGGAGAACCATTGTGTAGATGGCTGGGTGTGATGAATTTTGGAGTGCATGCAATAATGTACCCATACTTTTCATTAAAGGTATAATAGCCGATGCTCATTCTGCTCCATTTTTTGGTAAGAGGAATAATGTAATGAAAGATTCTAATTCTATTTTACTCCATTCCAGGCACTGAAGGTGTACATTCCCCGCAACATTTCGTTTATGATAACAACGCTGCAGCTATCTCAAATGGTTATCGCAGTCGGACTGAACCTTTATTCTCTCTTTTATATGCGTAAATAAAAAAAATCAAAAGCTAAATAACTTTTAGTAGTGCTACCTCATACATGTTTAAGCTGAACGATGAGCAACTAACAATAACCCGTATTAGTACGCTAAGTACCCAATTGTTCTACTTCAATTCATCCGATTTGTAAAAAGGGTGCTTGCCTCGCTTTCTAGAGTTAATTATGTAGCCATAATATGAACGTAATTGTTTTTAATTTTTGTAGTGAGTGGAGGAGATTGCGCACGTGAAACTGGAAGCTTTATCTGGGTCGGAATTATTTACGGGTCGTACGTTTACCTCTTCGCCGACTTCATGTACAAAAGCTATTTTAATAAAAAGGTGAAGAAAGGTTAACGTTGCATCAAAAATATACTCATCCATGCAGAAAAATGTAAAAATTACGTTAAATAGCTCGACTAAACATTTCTCGATATAAGCATACCTATTCTGCTTCTCAACTAATAAAGTACCTTAATATTAAAAAACGATTGTAGATATTAATGAGAAATAAATTATTCATCAATCACATTGTTATGAAAATCTTGTTATTCTCCGTTATGAAGGTCAGTGCGAGTGTGGGTGTTATCCTACAGACCCAATTAATTTATCTGATTTGCTAACTCCGATTGGAAAAACAAACTTTATGTAATTCAGCGATGTCACTTTTATGCTCATACTTTCATGTAAATCATCATAAATCCACTTTAGCATCTTCAAGCGCACCGACGCGTGGGACAAACAGGGAAATGTGAAAAAACAATTATTTTTGTGGCACTTGATTATTATATATCACACCTGCCTCTTCTGTCACCCAAATAAGTCAGCCATGACAAGATAACGGGTGACACGAAAGAATTGATTTTGATGTTCGTGCTCTATCACAAGCTACTTTTATAACAATGACTGATAATGCACATACAGCAATACAATAGTATACCTTCATTAATACTTTACCTATTTTCCCTTAAACTTTTTTGATATTCTGTCAAGTTTGACACGCCGAAGCAGCTTGGACTATGTTTCTATGTGGAAGTGAGCATTTGACATTTGCTCTTTATATAAGCCCCCAACCGGTGGCACTTATTTATCACACTTGAGCGTAGGAAAGAGCGAGAGTCAGACCTCTGTTCATCTATTTTCGGGTGGAAATAGTGTAGAGAAAATGGAAAAATTAATTAGCTGGTTCCTTCTAGGCATCTGCTGTGCTCAATTTGGAGTGACAAGCGGAAAACCTGGCATTAATATCCAGCAAGGATGCCGCACAAGTAAGGAGAAAGTAAAAAAGGCTTCATAGAAAGGAATTTTTTTTTATTCCCATGAACTCAACTTGATGGAGTTTCTTTTTTTCTAAAGAGTCTCTCTATTCATATCTCGTTGAAAACTCTATTTTCTAGTAAATTTTTAAAATACATACTCTCTTCTGCATTATATAACTCATCTTTTTGGCTCTCACAAAACAGTTCCGGAATGCGAAACTGAAGCGAGAAACTACCTGGAAGGGGAATATGAGATTGAAGCTTCCCGATTTTGCAATAGAGCAGTAACAGGCGAGTGGAACTACAACACAAACATCACCAGCGAGGAGGCAGAGCGAGAAGCGTCAGAGTCCTCGATTGCCTACGCAAACTTCCAATTTAAAACTTGGAATGAAACTATTAGACACTGGGATTATGAATCCTTCACAGACACAGTGCTCCAAAGGCAGCTCAAGTTCCTAAATGTTATCGGCACTGCCGCCTTGGACGCTACGGATTTAACAAGGGTACGCTCCTCTGAATTATGTAGCAAAAATTTTATCCCCTATTATTCCCATATTATTCTATGCAAAGTTGAGTAATGTTCATATCTGTGACATGCTCTCTATACCCCTGACAATACCGAAATACGGGTATGACGCGACACCAGCTGAATATAATTTTAAAGTCACATTTTATAACGTATAGCTCGGTAGTAAATTTATGCCGCTGGATTTACTACTTAGCGGTGCTCCCTGCTCTCCCCCACTATATCCTACTTACTTTTTTTCTCATAGCTTGTCGCAATCTGCCCTCATTCACGTCACTCATTTGCATGCAAATAGATATTTCTCTTCAATGTAGCACATTTTACTTGCAGTATAATCAAATCCTCGGGGAAATGTCAAGAAATTACGGTCTCGCAAAGATTTGTCCTTTCAACAATCAGAACTGCAACGTGAATACGGACGGGCTGAATCTGGAACCTGGTTAGAATTTATTCTAGCGTAACTCTGCATCTGCTTTTCCACATAAACCATAGCCACACAGCCATATATTTACAGCTGACATGATATAATTCGCGAGAGTGCCTATATTAATCTTATCGTCAAGTATAATGTAAATTCCGTTTCCAGTTTAAGCCAATTTACACCTGATTCTGCTAAAATGTTGCAGATATTGAACACATTCTGGCAACATCCCGTAACTCTGCGGAACTCGCGTACGTATGGAAGGCCTGGAGAGATGTTTCAGGGAAGCCGATTCGCACATTGTACAATGAATATATTGACTTGAGCAACAAGGCTGCTCAAGCAAATGGTATAAAAATGCAGATATTATGAAAATTTAGCTTTTTTCGTGGATTTTTGTACTTGAATAGGCAGTTCGTTTGCTGCCAAAATAGAATTGCTAATTTGAAAATAAGATGTAATGCATAACTCGTTACAGGCCTTAATGAAGCCTCAGACTTGTGGCTCCTTCGCTACGAGTCTGACAACTTCAAGGTGCAAATGGAAAGAATCTGGAATGACGTCAGTGACATATACAAAAAACTTTATGGATTTGTACGGTATCGGCTTCGGCAGTGGTATCCCAATGATTTCGAGAAGGAAGACGACCCCATTCCAGAGCACCTACTGGGTACCACATTTGACAGTGTCTATTCGTGCCTGCTTCATGATATCGGGGTTGTATGCATATCTGAATAAAATTGAGCTACTTTTTTTTCTCTCCACAGGAAATATGTGGGCACAGCAATGGGATAATATTTACGAGATCGTAAAACCATTCCCGAGTGCTCCAGGATTTGATGTGACAGCAGCCCTCCAAGAGGTGTGAAATGATATGCACAAACTTTTGATATTTTAATAGAATGAGGATTTTGTTTCTTCAATGTGTACATTTTGTTTCTTTTCTAGAGGTTTGGATTGGACGGGTTAGCAGCTGTCACAGAGATCTTCAAAATGGCTGATAAATTTTTTACCGACCTGGGTCTTTCAGGGATGGACTCGTCGTACAGTGAAAAAGCTGTCATTGTCCGCCCAGAGGACCGGGAAGTTGTATGTCATGCATCTGCTTGGGATTTCTGCGATGGAGAAGATTTCAGGTAAAATTTAAATGAATATTTAATGATCACTCTGTGCATATATACTCTCTCACTAGCTACTTTTTCCTTTCTCTCTTCTCCCCGTAGAGTACACATGTGCACCAGCGTGGCTCATGACGATTTCCTGACCGTGCACCACGAGCTGGGTACTAAGCTTCATTCCAAAAAATACATATTTTATTAATCCATCTACCTTAAACAATAATTTTATTACTTCTACCAACTTCTCTAGGACACATTCAGTACTACATTCAGTACGCCAATCAACCAATAACGTATAGGGAAGGGGGAAATCCGGGTGAGTTGACATAATGAAAAACAATGTGGCAAATGCTGCAGTAAAAAATGTATGACGCATATACCTACTCCAACATTATGAAAATGATGCTGGCTGCTGCGGGCTCCAAGAGGGATTTCAGACAGGGAAAGACTTTTAGCGAAACCAGAAATATTTACCTAGCACTGCGGCACTGAAAAGACCGCACATTTGAGTTTAGAATTCTTGATGTTATCATTCATCATTAAAAGCTTCAGTGAATGATTATAGTAGCATACGCTCAATTTCTTTTTCAGGCTTCCACGAGGCAATTGGAGACGTTCTATCCATGTCCGTTGCAACTACAAAGCACATGATCAAGTTAGGCTTCATGAATGACACCGAAAGCAGCAATGAAGCTACAGTCAATTATTTAATGAAAATGGCACTGGAAAAGGTAATAAGATTAAATTGCATACTGTTGCAATTTCAAGCGGAATTAAATTGCTCAGAAAAAATGGTTTTTTATTGAGTAGATTGCATTCCTGCCTTTCGGATATCTAATCGATGCCTACCGGTAAGAAACATTAATTCAGCTTGTTCATTACTTTGCAGTAGGAGCCTCAGTATCAATTGGCAATAGCTGTGCTGAATGGGCTTCTAGGTTTTTTTGTTACTATAAATAGGTTTCTTATTACAGGTGGCAACTTTTCGATGGAAGCATTGCAAGGGAGGACTTCACCGAAGGATGGCTTAAAATTCGGTATTTAAGAGAACCGTGAAATATGCATGAACAGCACAAAGTGCACGAACCGAATGGCTGATATAAAGTGAGAGTCTTTCATTTCCAGAAACGAAATTCAAGGCTTAGTCCCTCCATTTGTTAGAAGCGAGAACGACTTTGATCCCGGGTCAAAATATCATGTTCCTGGTAAATGACTACTCTCTTCATTCATAGCACTACTCTACATGTACAATACACAAGGAAAATTGCGTGCTCACGTCCTACATTCATGCGAAATTGTGCGATTATTACAGCGAACGTGCCTTACATCCGATACTTTGTCAGTTTCATTCTCCAGTTCCAAATTCACAAAGCGCTGTGTATTGAAGCTGGCGAATACGTGGCTGGGGATCCCACCAAGCCTCTTCACAACTGTGATATTGACGGAAATCCTGCAGCTGGAGCTGTGATGAAGTATTCATTGCCTTTTTTCTGAACGTTGTTGCTTTCCTAAGCATGAAGCTATAATTGAATGGGGCAGTTTCACACAGTCTCAGTTTTCATTAATAAATAATTTGTTTGTCTCTTATCTCACCAGAGAGATTCTAAAGGCTGGAGCTTCCGCTCACTGGCAAGACATTTTGGAGAAAGCAACTGGAAATAGAGAAATGGATGCGTCCGCCATCAAAGAATATTTTGAGCCGCTCGTCCAGTATCTTGATGAGCAACAGGCACGTCTCAATTATTCAACTTCGTGGAGAAACGACGCTTGGATGGAAAGGTACAACAGAAACTAGAACGATGTCTAGAAACTTCTATATGTGCTTGTCTAAAGCACAAAATGTTTAAATGAAGATTAATAGACGAGCTCCAACAAGAAATAAAGATTAATGAGAGCGAAAGCTTAAAACTTGTCATCACCATCTCTTGAATGAGAATTTATTTAGATGTTCGTTTAAAAATAATTTTGCCTTGCCAAAATACATACATACAGTAATATATATTGGAGATATTCACTTTTATCGCAGCACCCAATAAATACGACTTTAGGTGAACAAAATGGCGCTTCTCATAATAATTCAAAGTTTGCAGAACTGCAAAGCTCAGATTTGTAGTTTATTTTGAAATGTGTACTTATGCACTGGCATTTTTAGTCGTAGGTAGAAAACTGATTGTCGAAATAGACAGCGGATGAGTCGATTTTTAAAGTAACACATGCAGTTTAATACAAGCAAGGCGTTATAGAAATCAGGTTTGTAACTTCAGACGGGAACTTATAGTTAATTACTTAGGTACTCATTTAGAACAACAATGAACTCATCAGTATCTTTAAGTAAGCATTTAACAGAATGTCGTATTTTGTAGCTTTTGTCACATTAAACGACTAATAATGCAATATCTCACTTTTCCCCATATCAATACTCAACTAACATTTTTAGCTTTTACGCGGAGCTGAAGCAACACCTGCTGCCAACGAGCAGTATTGATGTTCAACCATTAATTTTTTTACTCTGTATTCCCACTACTCTAGTCACTTCGGTAAAAGTGTCTTTGTTTTCCCAGATCTTGCCTACTCAGCCATTTATTTATTGCGCTTCGACTCAAAGAACTGATGCCCGTAGAGATGCTTCCGAAGGTGCTGAAGGTGCAGCAGGTCCACTAGCTACTCTATTAGCTGGTTGATCAGTCTTTCGTCCCATCGGTTCAATTTTCATGCTTTTCATGAAACTTGTAATCTGCTCAGGAATCTCTGCCAATACTTCCTGAGCCAGTCTGATCTTCGCGATTTTACCTGTACTCTCGTATCCACCACCCCAGGTCGAACTATCTGGACTTATGCTAGCCATCCATGTGTAGGAATCTCTTGCCGCGCCCACAATAACCTGCGAAGTGACAAATGACTGATATAAAACGATAAAAACTCACCCAAACTTTACTCCTTTTTTATTAATATCTGTCAGGATTATTTCTATCTACAAAAACTAATGCCCCTCACCACAGGCTTTTGCTTAGCAGAGGTGAAACTTTACGCATTATCTCAAAAATTATTACCTCTTTTGTCTGCGGCATATCGGTGATAATCCCATCTGTGATAATAACCAAAACGTAGTAGTGCTTTCCGTCCATATGCCTCCTCGCTAGACTAGCCACGTCTCTAACAACTGGTGCAAAATTTCTGTTAACACAGAAAAGCAATTAAGTCTACTATAAAACGGATTATATGAGTTCTCCAGTTGCCCCTTTTTATGCTGATGTTGTGAACTATTGAAAACGAACAACTTAATCGCAAACGTGCGGAAAAAAGAGCGCTACTTAAATGCACTGGAGCTGACCAGCCTTGTCGACCATAAATATCTATAAGATGAGCAAGTTGATCAAATGGGTAGTCAACGTGTTTGATAATAAAACAGAATGGAAAATTCTGCACAAAGAGAAAATACTAAAAGATGGAGAGCTACTAATCCGCCTACGGGAAGCCAAAATAAGGATTAGATTCTTCCAATTTCCTGTTATAACTGCTATACTTACGTTGGTCCATAAAGCTGAATCTGGCGAATGCAGTTGCTGAAATGTAGAAAAAACAGAAAAAAAGGATTCAGCTTCAGATGTTCAATTACCCATGGTATGACATTAAGGTTAAACGAGAGACAGCAGCTGGTACTCTTTTAGAGAAAATGTGTTCTTCGTAAAGTCAAGTGAGTACAGAAAGCGCATGGAAAAATGACACTCTAACTGTAAAAGCTGCCTTCAAAAGGGTGAAATTCAGCGGAATTCATTATCCCGTACATTATGTGCGCTTTTAAAGAGGACAAGGAAAGAACGTCAGTAAATTCTGTGCACTAACCGGTAAGCTTCCATAACACCTTCAATTCCATGACAAAAAGGACTGTCTGTTAAAGTGACACAGAAATTGTGGCGCACTTCTCCGTTTGGGGGAACTCGAGCACCAAAGCCATACACAGGAAACGTTTTTCCTTGATCGTAGTCTTGGATTATCTCCCCCACAGCTTGAATTGCCTGTTCATATGGATTCGGTCGGCTTCCAGATGCGGAGAAATGATGAAGTGAGTTCGGATCTGTTGGATCTCCATTACCTTGGACAAGGATAAAAAAATATATGTTCGGTTTCAGTTAGTAAATGACAAGTTAGCTGATCTGTGGCAGGATTTACCACACCACAGAACAAAAACTTTTTGGTGCTTGTGACGCAAATCAAGCTCATTTACGCAGTAGAGCCAAACTTTTTAGCTGAAAAAAAAAACCAGACAGCGGAAAGCATACAAGCACTAATTAGTAATGCAAAATTATGACAATTTTAGATGGCAGAGGGAAAAAGCGGAGAAAGTGCTGTAATTGTGAATGCCTAAGCGGTAGTAGCAACTGCTCAGTATACAGATCAGCATCCACGTCTAGAATGCGTCTTCCTGCTCATCGGCTAGTGAGAACTCTGAAATTTTGTCGTAGGTATATTCACATCGACTGTCGTGCTTTCATCCTACACATTCAAAGCTGCTACAAGCCACAGAACCACATCCATAGGAAAACACTTTTTCCGTCTCAGCACAGCACACCGCACAATTATCTAGCCAACTACCAACTCCACATTCAAAAAGCGAAGAAGAAAACCTTGTAGCTCCAATAAAGCGG
>JAHZND010002654.1:0-15459 GCA_027744115.1 Acrocyrtus sp. NNG-2020
GCTTTTACAAATAGCTGAATTAATTAAACATCATTTTCTAGTGACATTCATCATCAGCAAAGTGATGATGATATCATTTTCGATAATAGTCAGCGTAGCTATTATGAGTAGATTTTTATAAACGGATATTTTTTCTGTTATTATTTACTCGCTTTTCTATTGACAGTTCTTCACGTAAATCATTTTTTACAGTGAGTCATGAGGCAGCACATATTGATTATTGCACATGCTGCAGCCATGTTTTTACGTGATTTTGAATGTACTAACTTTTGTCTTAACAAATAACTGTGGGCCTGGCTTGTAAGTAGAAAATGTCATCAAAATTTTTACTACAAAAATTGATAGGAAATGTAAATAAATCTTCTTAAAGTGTTCTTTCCATTGTTAACTAAATTTAGTAAGTTTTTTTTGGCTAACTGGCTTCAATACTGTTCAGCAAATACTGTAAAAATTTCATATTTTAATTTCATACTCTGTCAGTTCAGTGCAAACAAAAAAAGACAGCACTTAGCACTTATCTGCTGATGGAGTAGTGACACCGTCAGCCATAAATTATACGTAATATATCAAGTATGAGTATAAAGCAGTTTTTAAATTTTTTTATTTGTTTAAGCCAGCTTTTGTTTAAATTGGGAGTTATTTCAGGGCTTCCGTATCAATTTCCTTTCTCGAGACTTGAGAAATCAAGTGGGACTTGTGTTACGAAATAAGGCACTTTGCAATGCTCGAGCTTGAAGCAAAAGCTAGAAATATATTTTAAGTGGCTACACGGGAAGCATAAACTTGCCGAAAACTCAATTTTTCATACAAGAACGTAGCGACATATCTACATGCCTACTGCTATGCTACCAAACGTGAGCAAAATTTTCAAGATGACGGAATATAAAAATTTGTTGGCGATTTTAAGTATCTTGTAGAAATTGTTGACACTTCATCTACGTCACACGCTAAAGGATTGCTTCGCCAAGAGAAGCGTTTTGCATGAGCGCCTTTTATAATATTCAAGGCTTTAAGGTAGTAGTCAATGAAAGTTGCCATATTATTCTTCCGATTTCTAAACACCTTCACTTTATGTAAATTGAAAGTTATTTTTCTCATCGTATGCTGATTCACTTGCATTCCCCTTTTGTTTGCTCATCTATTTATGAATGACTCGATGATTTATACGAATTAGCACATGCGCGTACATATTCCTCTGCTTACTCGATTCGAGTGCAGATCCTTTTTTTTCAACGTGACACACACAAGAGAAGAGAAATGCTGCTTGACAAATATTTTATTAGCATTTCTTTCTTTCTTCAACAAAACCACTTTTGGACTGCAGCAGTTTGGGGAACTACCCCAAATATAGCTAAAGCGTGTCCACTCAATACGATTGCTTTTTTAATGGACAATCAGCTCTTGAAATGAGCGGATTCAATACAATAAATAAATCCAAATTTAAAATCTGCCTCCTAAAAGTTGATCTCTATAGCTTACTTAAGAAATTATACGACAGCCACTTGTTATATCACACATATTGTCTTTTGTAAAGTCTTTTGCAAACACTTTAAACTTCCATTTCTCACCGGTTGTTGAGACTGTGTGACGCGTAGATTCCGCTTACGTATCAGGTAGTGAGACGTTAAAGTAACATGCACTCACTTCCACTGATTCATTGCACCTGCCGGAAGCAGAGGCGGATTTAAAGATGAGCAAAATTAGTCCATGAATAATTCATACTAATTTTGAATTTTTCAGATTGTCACTTCATAACTGTCATACGCTGATTGTACAATTTTCTACAGTGGAATTATCCAAATTTTTATTTGGAAGAGGGAGTGAAACTGAAAAGGCAGCGCGGAAATCCCAAATTTACTATGACAAATTCTTTTTTGTTTCATATACACAATCATCCCAATAAAAAAATTCCCACTTGTTCATTTCGAATTTTTTTATTTGAATTTTCAAACTGCCCTCGTCCCCATCATCAAAGATTCCAAAAAAATTGACTGTAGAAATTCTTTACAAAAATGCTGTAGTGCATTTCTCTAAAGTTCTAGGAAGTTCTTAGCCGTCGGAAGTTATTGAAAGCCACACACATATTTTTTGTTTACAATAATGTTTTGCACCAAATTTTTTTCATGTTATCCCCACAAATTTACATATTACATTAGAAGATTACGTGTAACCGGCTGCCAAGACAAATGTTAGCTACTTAAATAATAAATACACTTACATCTTTTTTTTTCTTTACCCGTATTAGTGAATGAAAGCAGATTTTTGTGTGAGCTTTTCAGAGCGTATTCTCTTTTTTTTTACTGTGGGGTATGAAGTAATAAAAAAAGGATGTTATGCAGGTGTGTTATAGCTACCTATGTAAGTTGCACAAGGTGCACGTGCTTTGCTTCTTTGTTGCCTACACACACGCACCTCTGATCTGATTTTGAGCGATGTTAATTAGTGCAGTATTTGTGTACGTGTACGAAACCATTACTATAAAAAATGATGTACTAGTTGTATAATGCCTGCCTTTAAGTGATTAATTGCTTTCAGTAGGAATACCAATACGTAGTGGAAGGCAGGCGCGGTGGTATGCAGAAAATGTAGAGCTTTATATAGCGTATATATGAAAGTGATACTAAATTCTGATGCATTTTTGATACTACATTTTTTGCCTTTTGCCCGATTTCGTAAAAAAAAAGCGGCAGCGGTATGCACACTTATTGTGTGCTTGTATAAAACAACCAGTCCTTGCAATTGTTATTTTCC
Organism: Acrocyrtus sp. NNG-2020; assembly: GCA_027744115.1. Classification (NCBI taxonomy): domain Eukaryota; kingdom Metazoa; phylum Arthropoda; class Collembola; order Entomobryomorpha; family Entomobryidae; genus Acrocyrtus; species Acrocyrtus sp. NNG-2020. The sequence goes on from JAHZND010002654.1 coordinate 2,752, forward strand.
GATGTTATCTTAGAAACCAAATACGTTTTCAGACTCACTGTTACTACCACGCCAACTGTCTCGGTAAATTTAGGTGACCTGATTGACTGTGCTTGATGATAGGTATCAATCGTTGATCTTAATTAAATTCCTTTTCATAGCTCATAAAAGATTTTTGCTCTTGGTTTGCCTATGTTTTCTAACTGCGCACATTTTTAATCGTATGTTTTTTTTCAAATGGAGCAGTTTAGCAGATAAGTTTTTTTAGGGAGCAGTTAGGGCTTCGGCAATAAAAAAAAAAAGAAGTTGCAAGGTTACATTTTGTGAAGGGATCTTGTCTTAATGAATTATATTTGGTATGTGAGGAGAAATGACAAATGACCAACAAAATGGCACTGGCAAAGCAAAGTCGTAAAAAATGTTTAACTCTATCTAAAAGTGAGCTGATAACAGTTTTCATCAGTGAGCTGAGTCCAGAGACATTAGATTACGACGAAAGAGCTAAAATGTAAACCGTAATAATTTTTGTAGGCTACACAGCAAAATCGCCCTCACACCCTTCTATCATCAGCGCTATCAGCTTCACATGAAATATTGCTAAATTAAAGCAGTAGCTGCTCATTTAAAACTTAATTAAAACAATGGAGAGTACAAAACAAAATGTTAATTTCGCTTCTGCAGCCAACGACTGTCAACGACTACATATAACTGTGAGAGAGTAGCCACCTGCTGATGATGAGAAGAATAGAAATAAGAAAGTCAAAGTACGGTGACCATCCATTGAAATATGATATGATGTGCACTATAACTGATGAAAGAACAAGATAAAATTCCTGTAAAAATTAATATATTTTGTTAGGTACTTTATATTTACCACATTACCCATTACCTACGGTACACTTCAAAAAAAGCAAATTTAACCAGAGTGAAAAAGTTAAAAAATTACGAGCAAAATAATTATAAGCACTACGCTAGCGATAGTTCTAAAAAGCTACGTACTAAAAAAGCAACGTGACATTTCAATAAGTGCTGGTCAGAGTGCAAATGCTTTAGGACAAAAATATTCAGCTTTGAAAAAAATTATAGATTTGCATGCAAAAAGTTTATAACTCGCTTTGGGTTTAAAGAGCTGTTACGCAAACACTTTTTGCAGAACTTGTGGAGGTCCCATGAAATGTGGGTAGTACCTGAACTGCAACTGACGGAAGGTTGAATCGGATAGCAAAAAAACACATTTTTTGGCACATATCTGGTTACTTCTAGATATAAACACATATCCCTTCACCTGTAGTAAATGGTTTCGACATTCGTTTATGGCTGGTGGTAGTAAAAAAAAGTGGCTGATGATACAATCACTTGACTGAAAGATTTAATGAATGAGAAGGTGCAAGGAAGCTCGCCACACTATTACGCAACGTAAGCAAGAGTTACTGTTAACTTTGAATATGCTTAGGGTTCAAATGTTTTTTTTTCTGACGCAATGAAGAAGAAGCTGAAGCTTGCTGAAAATCATTTTTAATTAGACGAAGATTAGGGATGTTTACTAGACCGGCATTTTGCTGCTACAATTGACATTTATAACTTTCTAGTTGGGTATTCACACACAAAATACTGAATGAAACTGCTGAAACGGATTTTTCTGGGACTACCTAAACTACTGTAATGTGATTCGCAACTCTGATTATTTTATCGGATATATTTCATTGCACATCGCGAATTTAGTGGCTCTTAACCCGACGTAATCATCTCTTCCCTGCTGGCTTAGCTACCCAGTACGAAGGCATTTTTTTGCGGAGTTGCACTTCACAATGAAAAAGTGCATCACTCAGCCAACAGTAAAATTTCTGCTGATATTTAAAAGAAAAATAAGCTTTTTCTCACGAAACAAACGGCTAGAAATATACGTCCCATGGAGAAACTGGCTTTATGCTTTTCAAGGTAGTCTGTCCAATTTGATTGCGCTCAAGTTGATATTTTAAAAATAAACTTTTGCACAATTCTGCCTTAGCGCTTTATGCATACATCCGGTGTACTCTGTGGACAGGCATACACAATTTTGCAGTCGTATCTCGATTGTGTACAGCTACCGTCGTGCCCCATCCTCTCCTGACAGATATCCGTGCGTATCTAGAGTGGAAATTCACACGATGGATCGTTACCTTGTATTTTTATCACTCACTGCGACAACTGATAAAGTCATCTTACTTGTTTGTGCAAAGAAAGAGTCACAGCTTTGTTAGCGTTTATTGTGTGCATTGTCTGTAGAAAGAAAGGCATTGGATGCTTGCGATAACTGTTCAAGTTCTAAGTTGGGAGATCTCAGATTTTTGGTAGTTGTCTTTATTGTGACAACGATAAAAAATGGCAGTGTACGATAATCGCAAAGACAATTATGTGTGGTGGTGGCGGACAAAGTGAGCGTTCTGACTCAGTGAGTATGGAGTTTAGTAATGCGAAGGAAATGTTTTTATGAAAGAAATAAGCCACAAGAAATAAACTTTAAGAAAAAAAATACATTTTCTGTGAGAAAAAAAAATCTGCAATCAAAAGAGATTTTCACTATGAGAGAGCATTAAAGGGTATAAAATGTCGTTGCTTCGATGTTAAGCTTCTCTTATCAGCTTACTGATGTTACATAAAGTATCTAAAATACACATGAACTGTGCAGCTCATCATCATCCATACGCTGCGACAAAAATGACAATGGAATTAGCCACTGAAAATATTAAAGCTATTATTAAGCTCATATTATTATTACCCGTCGTAAATAAGCAAATTAAAATATACCAGAGAGGTGTAATAAACCAAGATATTTTTCCTTTGAGAATTTTCGTGAAAATTGTAAAGTTGAAGATAAAGTTATCTACGAAGAATTTCTGTAGTCAGGGATCCAGTTAATTGGATTTGTTCTTCAGCGATATCTGAAAGGAAGGGCAAGAAAAAAATTTTTTTTTGAGGTATGTACGCACGCAGCGAGTGATTTTTATTGCTCTTTTACTCTATCATAAAGAAGGTGGCCTAAAGGCACAAGCAGTTTTTTTATACGGCGTTATTGAATTTCTAAATGAAATGGAAAAAAGAAGCTGTGTGAAATTGTCGTAAAATGTGTCACTGAAAAGTTCAGCTAGGTTACAGACTATGGCGGTTATCATTCCACAGCGGTAATTATTCAATTTCATTTATCGCTATAAAGAGATGACGTACGTTTTTACTGCTGCAAATTTTATTGTGCACTATGTGCCATATATTCTCTATGTCTCTGTCCAATTCAGAGTGGATTTGAAATTGCTCACTGCTGTAAGGGAACTGGGGTACTCACATGGACTATTAGCACCCAAATATCTTTTGAGCGCATGTTACCGTAAAAATGGGAAACTGTACGTTTATCTCTTCATTTAATTTAAATGAAGGGATGCATAATCATTTACCCCGTAATATTCGATGATAATAGGGACTATTTTTAGCATTTTTAAAATACTGCTGTGCCGTTGATCTGCCGCATTTTTTATACAGAGAGAGACTCTGCTTATCATGTAATTTCTAAAGCTGCGTTCCGTGAAGGCGAGCACTAGTGATTATTGCAACCACTTGGATGGCAAAAAAATACTGTGAAAGAATTTATGCCCGTCTTGCGCTTCGCATTTTGCTCCTTCATCGTGAAGATTTTGGTGCTGTAAAGCCCGTTATATTGTACCTCTGAACTTTGTGATGAAACGAATTCAACAGGTTTTCATTATGATTAAGCACAAAATGTAAGCTTTAAATTTTTTAGGAGCTTAAAGTGGCGTTTTAGTACTGTTTTAATTAGCTTACATGCTCAGATAAACTGCCTCACTGGCATATACTTGTCAAGGTTATTTACTACTGTTACAAATTAACTTCACTATGTTACCGAGACATATTTATTAGGCAGTTGCGATTTCATATATTTTTTCCGCTGAAGTACTTGGTTGGCCAGTTTTATTTCAGATCAATGTTATGTAAATTAAATTATAATGTCGAAATCAGATTTTCCCGCTTCCCCTCTTGTGAGTGAATCGGTACTGTTGACTTCCGGCTGATAAATTTTAATATAACTGGATTTGCGCGTATGCAGATTTGTTATCGACACGATTATTGTACATGGCAAGCACGTATATTTATGTTATTTACTGTGATTATCCCTTGAAAAAAAAATATTCATTATGTGCATACTTAAAATAACTGCTTTTGATCATGTATCCTGCTCATTGCTCCGTGAGACGGGGCACTCTTACAAAAAAAATTGAATTTTAATCCATTGTCAGCATTAGCCATAATAGCCACTAAAATAACTCTCCGCAAGTTGAAGTACGGTTTTAAATTAGGTTTTATAAGCAGCTACTCTCAAAGGGTCGTTTTTCCAATTAGTTGAGTTTACGACCCAAATCAGCGCTTGCAATTTTTGACAAACAAATTAGCCTAAAAAATCAAGGAAACCTGATTCTCAAACTTTCATACAGTTCTTTTATATGCATTATAGCAGTTATACTGAGAATCATAGGAACGTGCCTAAATCGCAAACTCCATTCTGTCTGAAACTGCATAAATACCTACGAAATCGAATTCTGTGCTTTCGCTTTTCAAGCGATCCTCGCATTTGCGCATTAGTAGTATGGCAAAGTATTCATTTTAAAGCCTTGTAGAGGAAAAATTGTAAAAATGTAAGGAAAATATTAATATTAATACGAGGCATTAAAATCATTCAGCTATTTTTCTTTTGCTTTTTCGAAGCTTTGTTGGGATGGATTTTACTATTACAACTTCAATCTGCAATTAAAGTGAGCAGTTTTATTAACTGGATCACTCTAAATGTTTCAGCTTAATGAAAATTTACAGTAATTTTACTTGGTCGAGTTCTACTAACTTAAGAGAATATTCGGTTTTCGTGTAATTCATGACACATTTTTGATTTTGACTATTTGACTACTAGTTTAGGACCATGTATGCTTATTCGGATGTGCGATTACGCGATTCTTTTTCTGCCTAAATAATTATTACTTAACAGAACTGTTACCAACAACATAGCCACGTAATATCTATCCGTATCCGCCATTCTAACAAGTCGTCAAATGTTTGTAAAAAAATAAAAAAAGAAAACTTTACATTTAACCGCTTTGTTTCCCATTTTTGCTGGTATGCAAACTTTCGAATTTTTTTATATTTTTGGTTTCTCATATCAAAATATTTTTTTTTGCAATATGTGAAAAACATCAAAATACTAAAATTGCTGACAAGAATAAAAAATTGAAATGTTTTACTGAACGTCCCTCTACACTTGAACCTTCCATCGTCTAAACTTCGTTATTTGAAGCTCAAATGTCAGAAAAATTACTTCAAAAAAATTTCGTCGTCTATATTCACTATTTACTATCGTGCCTGCCGTACTTCATCACAAAAAAGTTCCATAAATAACGAAATACGATTCACCATATTAAACTATCGGAGAGTGAAGAAGTGAGCGGCGGCGCAGTTTTATTTCCAATATTTATGCAGCTCATCCAATTTTCAATGTATTATTTTCATTTGCAGTTTGCCAAACAACTAAGCAAAAATTAACTCCAAAATCGTTTACCAAATTATTACATGCGCCATATCGTGACAACATAGCTTCAATCGACTGAAAGCCAGTATATCAACTGAAGACGTTTTAAAAATTATCTACTGCATCTCTTAGCATCGTAATTTTCATGCAGAATGTATGAGTGCGCAAAAGCTTTCTTATGAATGAATCAGTGGCAACTTGCGTAACAACTTTATGACATTGTTGTGTCTTCGCACGACGCCCTGCAAAACATGGTTCTCAAAGGATGGTGTCGCCCACAATTCACTGAATATTTATTAAAAGCTCAATTGACTGCAGCATGAAGGAGAACATCTGTTCACTAGAGGACCATATTAATTTCAGAAACTTTTAATACCGGCGTGGACCCTTGTCAAGTGGATGCTCACTTTTCTTGTATACTACTCATACAAAAAGTAAACACTTTTTGTTTACTTTTGGGAATCAGTAACCAATTGGCTATACTTTCGTTTTGTAAGCGATGACGCTTTTTACAAGCAATTATAGTGAAATTATGCAATTCAGTCCCCGCATTTAAATAATTTTGTAATGGGTCCTCGACCAAAATTTTTTTTTTTCGTGTGTTAAGAAAGTTCACTTGTCCAAACAATTGGCTAACCTTCACATCTCATTTAGTGTCAGGTGGGGGTACATTTGCCTCCCCTGCTTTAATGAAGATTTCACAACTCTGCAAAATGTCAACGCTGAATTGGGCTTTTTATGTATTCAATCAAGTTTTCAATTTGGTAAATTTAGAAGGGCAAATAGGTGTGTTTTACATTGTGTAATTAGAGACGTGTACGTGCATGCTAAATGTCAGTAGGTCGTGGTGGGGACGATCTGTTCTCAATTGTGACAGTAATCTGATGAATTGAAAAGCATTTATTTGCGCAATTTATCATTCAATATTCAGCCCATTCTAAACCATTTTCATATCTGCATAGTCATAAGCTACTTCTTCCAAAACAATTTTTTTTAAAAAAAAACTTGAACTAAAATTTGTTTTTTTAAAAAATAAATTTGATAAAATGTAAAAGTAGCGGATTCAGCCAACATCCACAAATAAAGGAAACACGCAGACCTAGATATTTTACTCAAATTAAATCTAGTTAAAGCTTACACTTAATTTTTTTTCTATTTATCTTTAAGCTAGTGAAAAGCGAGAAACAGAATCAAAAGCTCCCTCCACAATAGGAAATAGTTAGGTATGTGCATCGTATTACGATATGCTAAATTTATTGATGCTCATCTCTCTCGCCCCTTTCTTTCCCTTATCAGACCAGTAATCTCTGGATGATCATGATATTTAGCTTATTACTATTGTTACACGAGGGGATCTAGTTTTATGGATACTTTGAGGAAGAGCTTAATTCTAGTAATTTCTAATATTAATCGAGCCTTTAGTGCAAGCTGCAAGAAAATCTGTTTTTTTTACATCTTGAATCGCGCATTTCCTTCCATTTACGTAAAAAAATATTCTTTTTTGCAAAAGTGTTCTGCTTGAGTAACAACAAACGTTCGCGGTTGATCAAAAATGTTGATGCGGCTAGCTCATACAAACACAATACGGTTTATTTCCAATTGTTTCGTATACCACGGCGAAGTTAGCATCGTCATTACAAGCAATTCCTCTGTAATTTGATGCTCCTACTGCGAAAAACCAATCATAATGTGTGCATGCAGATTGCAGATGTTCAAATAATTTTCTAGCGAACAGAAATCATTTTGTTCAAAAATATATATTTTTTGCCAAGCGCTTCTCCTCCTAACTAGTGGTAATATAATGCGTCGTAAAATTCTTTATAATTAACTTACAGAAGCTATAGATATTTTTTTCAACATCTTGAAAAAATTTTGTTCAGCCTGCCAACTCCCATCATTTTCAGAGCTAACTATGCACCGTTTAATTATCAAAACATATGTGTACACCTTAAATACAAATGAGTACCGCTGTTTTTTTCAGTGGACTTGATGATTTGAAAAGCGCCAATAGTTACCTATCTATACGCCGAGAGAAGATGAGTAGAGAAATGCGAAAAAAAAAAGATTTATCAGCTTTGACACGTTCCGCCTTTTTGTGTGAAGGATGCAAACGGAAACTATAATTTTAAATGCAAATATATGCTACCTTATTGTATGCGGCAAAACTGTAGAATTTGCCAATTAAAACCTTGAACATGAGTGGTGAAATATGAACGCCTCTTTTATAAAAAAAAGCTGGTGTACGCGCAAACGATATTTCTTCAAGGAACAGATGCACCAGTAACATAGTCCATTTTTTACACCTCCATTCACCCCGCTCACTTTACAAATTTTTAATTTAAGGAGCTTCAAAAGTTGCTGTTTTTTCTGAGGGTTTCTCCTTATCTCCACAAATTTGATGTTAGGTAGGGAAGCTAGACGTGTTGAAATTAAATACTGCAAAAAAATGTGGGCTGGTGTAGCGGTGCACTTGGAAAGGGTGTCATGATGCAGTGCCTTTTTTTTAAAAAAAAAAAGTATTTCATTTGTGAAAACAAAAGTGTATGAAAAAATATTTTTTTTGGGTGTGTGTAGTACACAAATGCTACTAATTTTGTAGTATTGAGATTGAGCGTATGTCCACATCAGACATTAAAGTTAGTTGGCCAACTGGCGTTATTATTGCACAAAAAAGAGGAATGCTTGGCGGTGGTGTGATGAAGCGTAATTGCGTTTAATAATCTTCCCATAAAGTACAGGCTGTCGAGTGGATGGGAAATGTGGGAATATCTGCGGAAATTCAGAGAGGCGGCTAATGAATGGAAAATTAGTTATTTGTTTAGAAATTATAGGTTGTGCAACCTGGATAAATATAGTTGATGAGTTGGAATGCTGAAACTTTGAGTATTTACGAGGTTATTTGTTTACTTCCAGACCTATTTCGAAAAGGAGCAGGGACGAGTGGTGGTGTACATGACGAGTATGGGAGTTGTTCGAAACACGTTCCAGAGGTGTCAGAAGGTGAAGCAGATTTTGAGGAACCTCCTGGTGAAGTTTGACGAGAGGGATTGCTACATGAATCGATCTATCCAGAATGAGATCCGACACCGTCTTCCGAACTTTAATCAGCTTGCCTTACCTCAAGTCTTTTTGGAGGGCCAACATTTGGGAGTAAGTTGAAATAATTTTATAATGCTAATAAATTCCCGTTACTCGCAACTTTTTTTGCCATTCCCATCCTTGCTCAACGTTTTGACACTATTTCTGTCAATTATTAGTGTCCTAATAATTTAACATTTAACAAAATAACTTTTTATTTAAATAAACTAAAAATACAGAAGCATCAAGCAAAAGTAGGATAAGAGTTTCAAAACAGGCAATGAGTTAATTGAGACTTAATTTCTGCCTCTTCCTAATTTCCACTGGTAGCTTATTACACAACTCGTCTTGGGTAGAAACTGCTCTCTAGTCAATCAAAACGCCGCTCTTTGTTTTCATGAATTTTACAGCAGCCCAGGTGCTATCGTTATTATTGATGTCAGCAGTAAATGATCAGTGTTTTAAAACAATAAACAAAGGCTTCCTGTTTTCCAACTGACATGGTAGTGTACACATTTACAGAGAGTGACATGTTTCTGAGACAAATCAGTGTTGTTGCAATAATAAAAGTTAAAACGTTGTAAGTGGATGATTACACAGTTGATAAGATCAGTGCTGCAATGTAGACAGCGGAAGTTATTTATTTACAGAACCTGATAGACCAGAACGCAAGAGAGGCAAAAATGGTGAATTCCTCGGGTTAAGGAAGAAATTCTGTTAGTGGTGCGTCTCCCCAACATATTGTTCAGGATTTTAGTTCAGAATTTTGAAGTACTGACTGTGGGAGCAGTCAGGCACGGTATCACCATAAACAATCTTATTCTGCTCGATGCAGTTTAAGTAGCGGCGTATTTTTTTTATTGCCTGAGACATACATGCAAACCTGCGTTTTTAGTGCTGGTGAATGAGTTTGTCCTTCGTCATTCATTCATAAAGCGATATTGCAGATTTTTATCTCATTGTTCGACGTGCGGTAACATATAACTTAGACACATTTGTAACGCATACTTAAACTAAGGCAATTTGCAGGCCTTTCCGTGCTTCATTATTATAAAGCTGTGTAGTAAGAGTGTTTCAAGTGAAAGTCTCACGCTTTAGCTTAACCATCACTAGATCATGTTTTGTAGCAAACATAGACATTTAAGTTTAATGTTAAATATTTTCTGCTGATTTTTATTTTAAAATCTTTTTATTTCAGGATGCTGAATTAATCGAGAAATTGAACGAGTCGGGAGAACTGCGGGATTTGCTGAGGCCCTACAAGGTAAGTTGGGATAATAAATATTCTTTAAAAAGTCTATTTACCGCATTCGGTTGCTAACATGTTGGAGTCGCGTTTATCATTTCAGAGTTTGTCAGTCCTAACAACTTGCGACCGCTGTGGAGGCTTCCGTATGCTCCCCTGCCCAGTATGCAATGGCTCGAAGAAATCTGTTCATCGTAACCATTTCACTACTGAATTTGTTGCGCTGAAATGTATGCATTGCGACCCGTCCGGATTAGTGCGTTGCGATCTTTGCAATACATCCGAAGTTTAAGAAATTGAGCGCACTCGAAGCGCACTTTTTTTACAACCTTGTACTATTTTTATTTAATACAGTATGAGTATAGTTAATATAGCTAGATAAAATATTGTACATGTAATTTGCGATAGTAATATAAAAGTGGGGTGTTTCGTGATTAATTTAATTTTTAAATAGTTTGCTTCAATTAAAAATCTATGTGAGTTAGCATCAATATAATGTTAAATTAAAGATGATAGAAATAATAGTTAAGCCGCACTATATTCACGTGTTTGTAAGATAAGATACCTGAGTATACTTATGTGCTAGGAGACGACTAGATTTTTAATAAGAGATATATCGTTTATCAAGGAACTGCAAAGATTGTATTTATGTATGAAAATGTTCAACTGTGTCTTTCACTTAAATCTGCTTGAAAGTGTAAATATGTGTTGGAAATGTGTGCGAGATTATCTAAAAATCAAAGTGTAAAAATGTTTCATGATTACTCGTAGAAAAGCACTATTATAGTAGATTGTAGCCTGTAGTGTTTTATTATTACGGTTCCCGGATTTTGTCTATCGGTGGACAAGCATTTTCAATCTTTTGTAAAATTGTAACAAGGAAAAGTGCTAGTTTAATCATTTTGATAAATAGTTTTCAGTTTTCATTAATAGAACCAGAGAAAATAGTAAATTCTATTTTAGCAATTATGTTTTTTTTTGAAAAATTGCATGTGTAGCGAAATAAAATAGCTTTTGTACTTATTCTGTGTATGCGAGTCTAAAGTCTAGTAGAATTTTGCAAGAACAATTTCCGAAATTATCGAGTCTGTACAAATATACACGCTCTGAACATCAGAGCTGGTTTCCACCTCAAAATCTGAAGGTGGCACTAAAATGGATCAACTCGTGCACTTTTGCTAGTGTACTATAGCACTGAAATTGTACTTTGAGGTCGCTATATACTAGTGTAGTAATACAGTAGGAAGGTTTTGTATGATTATCGATGCGGTTTTTAATTTAGCGAGTGGCATTGCTGCAATACGATTCTCTAAAGGCAGTAAAGTAATATTACTCTGTTTCCAACTTGAACGCGTTCCGGCAAACACTTGTTTTTCCTGCGACTAAGTTAGTGTAAATATTTAAATTTAGCTCGGGGTGATTAAATATTGCATACGATGTTATACGATATACCTACATTGATGTGAAGATGAAACTTTGATAAATAAAGTAATTTAATAGAGGAGAATAATTAGTTGATGTGCAATAAATTGTCGTCACATGTTATTGGGCATGATAATCCATTAGCGCTCCGTAACTTACCCGGGCTACTTCAGAACATTTGAGTGTTGGATCATCGCTGAAATAGAAACAGGACTCCATTGGCATTGAGCAGTTACGCAAACATTCACATTTAATCAGCAAAAGTTTATTTGTACACGACTAACTGAAGCCATTAATACACCTCTCTACACAATATTAGTTTTACTGCAAAAAAGCGAACAAAAAAGCCATCTATGAACTTAAGTTGATTCATTTACAATACTATAGTGAGATTGATATATTAGCAGTAAAGTTGACGTAACTGATCATAAGTACATATAATCTATGTAAGTACTTGTAATGCCTAACACAACAAATACAAATTTCCGCTTACTGTAAAGAAAGCTACTTAAGGTATGCAAGATTATATGCTTGCAGCAGTTAAGTATTAATTCACTGATGAACAGTTTAAATTTATTGGTCGTGAGGAGTAGTTAAGCATGGTACTTTTCTCGGTTGGTTACGTGTCTTAAATCAATACGGTACTGGTAAGTTGAGAAAGATTGTGCGCGGCGGTTTGTTTTAGGCAAGTCAGGTTGACTACCCACTACAGCTACAGCTTTCTCAAGTTTTACTCTACAACAAATGACATAAGGAAGAAGAACCGCAGTCGGTGGACCTACGTTTCTTTTTCTTTTGTTGTCACATGTCGCTATTCCTCTCTTCATCGGAACTTTTCACAGACATCGCTACTTCAGCAGGATCAACGGGGCCTTGCGACTGTGAACTGTCATCGGACTGAACTTGGCTAGCAGGTGGAGGTGCTACGTGCACTAAAGGATTCCACAATTAATTTTATATTTTGGAAATGCATGAGCGATTCATAAGAATTTGTAGTTATAAGTTTACAGTAAACCTACCTGGTGTGCTATATGCAGGATTCCTAGACAAAAAGTAGACCTTCATCGGCTCTGCCTTACCCTTCATAGAGATCGGTCCTCTGAACTCAAAGTGAAATGAAGGATCGTAATTTTCCTTGTTTTGTAAAGACCTACAAGATAAGGGCAATCCCGTTAGAGGCACCAGTCTGAATTATACCCAAAAGAAATCCCATTAAGCATTTAGGAATGTCTCTGAAATGAGAAGGCATTATTACAATATCTGAAAGTTTACCCAAAGGAAATTTAACAAGAGAAAGTCACTTGTGACATCATCACTTAAATTCGGAAACATACCACTTCAGCACCCTCAACTTTAACCTGCTGCACTAAATCCATCATGTCTAATGCTAATCTGGCAATACAGCTTGCATGAGATGAGC
>JAHZND010002655.1:0-10928 GCA_027744115.1 Acrocyrtus sp. NNG-2020
CCAAAAAAAATCTTATAGACTTATGTGGACGTAGCAACAACATGTCACTGTCCGACACAGCGAGCATAAAACAAGCTCTCCTTCCACAAACTTCTCTTCTTACGCGCAGTTTGCTCACAAGATTATATATATTTTTTCTTTACAGAGACTCTGCCTTTTTTTGCAGACAACACCCAACGGTATGAATTACGACACATTAATCATAACGCAAAGTGTCATACTGCCATTCAAATTCATAATTTCGAATATGTACCTTCTTCGACCGTCTATAACTCATGCTTTTAATTTGAGCTAGTTGATTCTGACAGAAGTATAAACGTTCCCTCAGCCCTTTTTTCACTCAAAAAATGTGCAAGCTTGTATCCTGTGTGGAGCAGCGAGAGAGCTCTTCATTCATCATCATTATATTTTTTTGGAGGTGCAGAAAAATGAAAACAAAATCAAACTTGTCTTCCCTCCACTATAACAACTTTGGGTTTTAGCAACATATTTCATGCACGCTCTCCGTATTGAGTTCATGACTATAGCATTCTCCCATTTTTTTTCTCTCGTAAATAAATCGCAGTTCGAAAATAATATCCCTATAAAAATTTTTGCACGAGCAAACTCCTCAAAAATTCGTATTATGCGAGACTAACCACCAGAAAAATATCACATCACTTGCGTATAACTCAATTCAGCTCTCATCAGTGAATAAATAATAGGGCTTGTTAAAAATTCATACATTAAACTATTTTATTCCTTCTATTCATCATCATCATCATCCTTGAATGAACGTGCTCTTGCAAGAAAAAATATATATGAAATATATCATTTTTTACCCTAATACAGTATTATCTCCTATAACCAACCTTACACTTTTTTTAAGCAGCGCCCAATACTATTTACCATTTTTTATAAAATTCCGAGCTCATCTGCTCAGCTGCAAACTACAAAAAAATTGTATTGTAAATCCCTCTTTCAGCCCCTCACTTAAGATGCTATTACATACTAGGAACTACTGGATATTAATATTTTTTTCAAAGGAAAAAAAATTTCTTGGTTTTTAGGTATTCATTAGCCTCGTGCCGTGAGCACCCCTATAGCCATTACACAAGTTTTTCGTTATCCCCACACACTGATGTAATGGTGTAACTGGTTAATTTTTAGTATTCCGATTTTCCCATTCCTACCTCATACAAAGTATAATTTCGCACAAAGCTCTTGTTTCTCTAATCCTTATCTCGAGTTTTGAAACTGAAATCTTTTTCTAAAAAAATATATATAGATTATCTTCCCCGCTTCCTTTTTCCCTGTGAGACTTCTTTTACGAACTTGTGAAGTTGTGAGCTTAAAGTCGGGAGGAGGAGGAGAGGGACTCTCAAAAAAAGAATAATCATCATCAGCTTGGTCATCATCAGTATTCCACTCCGATCGTAAGAAGAGAAGCTTACATGAGCACATTAATGGCCCATTTACTTTATATCAAATAAAAAAAAGTTTTTTTTCCTCATGCGGCCATGCAAGTTTTACATGCGGGGTGTAAGCGCTAATAGCTCCATTTTTAGGTAAGCAGTTCCCTGCCACACAGCTACTGCTTTAACTGAGAGAGTTGCACGTTGGCAATATATATTTTCCCCTTAAACTTAACGAACTGCAGTACCAACTGCTATATACGTGAAATCTCTTTTTTTCCCCTTTTTTTTACTCAACTTTTCAAATTTTCAGTGGAAACAGGGGGATGAAGAGGATGAAAGATGAAAAGTATATTAATAAAAGGAACATGAAAAAAAAGTAGCTATGATCATCATGATCACTCCTATTATGGGGGATTATGCCATTCTACCCACGATCAACTTTCCATTCATTCACTAATTCCTTCTTATTCACTCATTCAGTCGCAGCAGTAGCAACTAGCTGGTGCACTGATCGTTATCGTTCTGCCTAGCGAATCCGCTATATCTTCTTTCTTCTGAAGGAAATAATAATCACTGTGTAAGAGACCGTTTTTCTGGACTATCACGTCAAATGACGTGTGATGAATGTTATGGATATTCCAGTCTTTAAAAAGAAACGGCATTCCAAATGGTCCACTTTCCTCCGCAAATTGACTCGGAAAAGCAGGCCGAGCAGATATATTTCCAGTAGTAAAAGCGCTTTATTCACTATGAGCACAATTAAGAGCAGGGAAAAGGTAGATCATCGTTATCATTTTAGAAAATTGCTACTGTCGTTTACTACTTTTAGTGTTTCAGGGACATTTTTTGAAAAAAAAATAATAGCTTTTTGAAAGTTTAAGCTCTAGCATGGTTTTCTTTATGTGGAGGGCTGTACTCTTCAAGTAAGATTTTTTTTCAAACTCCTTGAAAGAAAATTGCATAAGGACTGACCATCACGATAGTCATCAGCATTTTAACCTTTACGTCAATGCAAACTGTTTATTGCCATTTTATCTCTAATTTTTATGCGGCACCGTACTCCATTGGAATTTTTGCTTATAAATGAAATATTTAAAGCAAACTAATACGAAATTCATAAAACTCATGCCTCTCTCGCACACCCAGCACCCACCACATAAAAAATGAAATTAAAAGAGTAATAATGAATTTCCTTCAGTGTGCCATAAAAAAAGTTTAATATCCTCACTCACTCTTCCCTCTCCGTTGAGCAGAGTACCTTCCTACCGTAACTATTTTTTTGTGTCAAGATCATAATTTCTTTTTTGACATCAACCTAACAAGACTTTTCACGAGTGGACATGGATAAAAGTGCCAAAAATCTGATGTACTCTCCGCTTCAGGCCATACCAGCACTGGTTTTTTTTTTAAAAAAAAAGCTCCAGTGGACTGCATGCAAAAAGATAGGCTACACAACAACCAATTCAATTATTAAATCGGGCTGGGACTCAAAGGCAGGCGAGTGCTAAAGCCTCCTTAGCAAAAACACACTCAAAGTGTTAGCCTGCCAAACACCGTTTATCTCAGCTGCATTATTATTTTCGCCAAAAGCGGACCACTCACCTGTAAAAATGTCGAAATTTCTGCACATTTTATTTCTACCACTCTTATACCGCCATTTACAGTCATGACGAAATACAATCACGTATTTTCCCTTACATGCTTAATAGCTCTCTCCCTCTCTAGGAAAGAAAAAAAATATCTATAATAATAGTATAAACTTTTTTACACGATTTCTTTTAACTACCTCACATTTGCCACACTCCTATAGTGTGCATATCTCACTGCTGCTCGCAATTACAATTTCAGCGATAAAAAAAATTGCACGGCGGCCCCCATCATCACTTTACCGTCACCATTCACAATTTTTTTTAGTTAGCGCCCGCATATATATACTCCCTGATAATTTTCATGTTTACTTATTCATATAAACGAATTAAAAAATGTATGGGAATATAAGTACGCCCAACAAAAAATAATAATAACGAGCCACTTTTCCTCTTCCAATAGCTCCAGCTGGAGCGCTCCCGAAAAAAAAATTATATCTTTCCCTAGCGCAAATGCAAAATGCCGTAATCATTGTCTTCATTTCCACTTTCTTTCTATACAAATTTTCATATATATATTTTTTTCCGTGGAAACTGTACCAGACGGTTTTTTAGTTATTGAAGCGGGAAGGAAAAAAAAAATTGTATACGGCTACATCAAGTAGCAGAAACAAAAGGTAGTAATGGTATGTCACGATAATAGCACTCTATTCCATTCACACTGCAACATTATGTTATTCCATGATGATGACGGTGGTGGTGTTGGTCGCTGAATACGCCCATTAATTAAACCCATGCAGTGTGTAAAAAGAAGGAATGAAACAAGAGCGCGACACAAAACAAAGAAACACGCAACGTCGTAACCACCGTACCGTGCTCCCTTTTATAATGTATGTACATATATACGCTCACATCCACTACTCATTTGCCAGTGTCCTTACTAAGTTCCGTCTCCATTTTTACTTTGCTTCTGTCTCCTCACCTTATTCTCTCTCTTTTTTTAAAAAAAAAAATATTGTCCTTCTCTTTATTCCCCATTCACCTGAACTTCTTCCGCCGAGCGTGAGACGGTGAAAATCATGCCCGCCGAGCGTCCTTCGAGTTAGCCACTGCCAACTCTCAAAAAAACACTCCAAAAAGTCATTTTCGGATTTGAGCAATAATCTATTTCAATTTCTTTTCGGCATTTGCGGTGACAATTGCAGTAAAAAAAAGTCACTTAAATGGACAATCTATATAAATAAGTGAGAGCATTACTATTACATAAATTCCCTCACGTACGTACACGCCATTTAGGCAAAGAACAAGTTTTTTTCTCTCGGACGACAAACATGCACAGAAGACGCGCTGCACCATTATTATCATCATAAATCACACACGATATGCATGCTTGCACGAGAGTATCATATTGGAATAATAATCCGCACTGGGGTTGTGTGAGCTGCGCCACTATCTCCACCTTATTTTTACAATCATGCTCTCACTTACCCAGCGCACAGGAAAAAAAATTATTGATAGACGCAAAAATAAGTGATACACGTTCTCCCATCACTATATAATTTCGATGATAAATTACAAAAGAGTTTTTTCCCCAGATGCGCCCTGCCATCATCATCACATCCACATTTATTATGAGGAGGAGAAACTGCAATTTAGCTAAATAAAAATATGTGTTCTGTTCGTCACTCATATTTGGAGGAAAGAGGAGAGAAGAGGAAAAGTGAAGGAATCCCTCTTGACACTTTGCTGGCACTAGTTTTGACGCGAATTTGTACATCAAGTGTAACGACAACAGCGAGCAGAGTCAACAACTCCAAGACACCAACATCTCAATGGACCCATTGTTCGTCCTCATTATTGTAGTAAGTCGTGCCTCACAGGAATTTCACACAGACTCCCAAATATAATAATATTCTGCTAGCGGTAACACCACCTTTCTCATTTTAATTCCGGCCCGTCTAAAAATAAAACCGTGTACCTCTCCGCCACAGAAGGAGCACTCATATGCATTGATTCCCCGTCTCTAATTAAAACTTCCAACCGTGTCATTTTATATATAGTTAATTTCAAGGAACAAATGACTACATCACTATTACGGCGAAAAGCTTTAATTTAAAAATACTTAAATTAGCAACTCACTCCAAATCTGAATGGCTATCAAACCTATATTGTGGCATGTTCCATTCCACACTTGATGACAAAACAAACACATGCGACATTTTACTTATACTTTTTTTTAAATGGCGATTTACATGCTTCCATATCTCCTAAACACTACATTTTTCCACACCTACAACTACGTCCATACACAGTCCCTCATTTTTGGTCCATTAGTCTACCAACATACCGCCATTCGCCACAATCACGAAGCCAAAAATGCCCAAGCTCCGTTTTCTCCTTCTTAAAAAAAAGTTCGTGTCATGTTCTAAACACATTTTACACACGACATATTTCCCACACAAGAAAAACAAGCACCTTCCTAGCTTATATTCCTTTTCCATACAGCGTCTACTCCTTTTTTCCTGCCCCACACGTTTAAAAAGAATTATTTTTCCTCGCAGCGGAATGTGTTCAGCCATTTCTACTGGTACGAAGAAAGTTTTACTCTTTTGCTGTAGAAAGAGCACACAAGTACGGCTACTCTTTATAGTATAATCGTGCTCATGATCATCATCACCGTCCTCGTCTTTTCGTCGTCATAGTCATGAACACTTATTAGCTATGCACTTGCCTGGATAATGTATCTACTCATGCAAGGTTCCTGGTCGTCCTACACCGTTTTATCCACGGTTTCTCTTCTCCGCTTCTTTTCACGTACTGTATATAATTTTCACTACCAAAAAATTTCTTTTTTTACAGCACCACACATCATGATAAGGATGAACAACGGCGTGGCAGGGAGTGCACTACTTTTTTTTGGAGTGACTAAACTACTGATGTGGAGCGAAACGTAATAAAAAGAATTGTAAAAGACTCACAGTTTTTGTACCTACGTAAATGTCAAGTGCATTAAGTGGCGGTGGCGAAGATGGTAAGAAGCACTTTAGAGAGAGAGAGAGAAGAAAATAGTCATTTGAAAATTTCCATGTACTACATGTGTAATCTTTTATTTTACGGAAAGTGTCTTACAAACCGGCATTTCATTAGACATGAAACGGAGAAAAAAAAATTATGTTTTGGAGACATATCCACATGTAACCAGCTGTCAAGAACGTTAATCGATGAGCTCCAGCTGTACTAAACGAACCATTTGTATGTGAGTAAGTACGTTATGCGCATACACCAAGTTATGCGTGCAACTCTACAAACTCTAAAAATATTCTTTTAGGAGAAGGACCGATCCAAAATATAAAAAAAACATTCAAGGAGGATCTCTGCATTATATATAGTAGTAGGACACGTAGTCAACTTATTTTGTAAAAATAGTCTCGCACTTTTTTTTAATGTTTTTTTTTGCTGCAGCTCCTATTTCATTCCCCTTTCTTCGATCACATCTAAAAAAAATTATTTTCTTCAGTTTATGGCAACATTTTACCTTTAAAAACTAATAAAGTCAAGGGGCAACGTACAAAAAAGTTATCGTTATCTCTGTATCTTTAATTCCTTATAATCACCTTCACGTTCAAAATTCTAATCTGGCATAGCTGGGCGCATTCTTAAGTGAAAAGTGTGGGGAGAGGGAGAAACGTCAAGTCTAAAATTCTCACACGTACAATTTCCGTTGAGAAAAGAAAAAGAAACGATTTTACAAAGAAAACATGCTCATTATTGCTCATCATTATCAGACATGCACAAGAATTATTTTTTTACATGGAGTAATGGTTTAAATTTATACACATATATATTTTTTTACAGCCATTACTGATTTTTATCCAAAGTAACCTGCTTGCCGTTCTCTACATTTTTTTTTCAAAACCTGCCAGCATGTTTTTCAGCTAGAAAAAAAAGAAGTAATTCTCCGAGTATTTCTTTTTTTTATATATAAAACCACGTTTCGTTATATCACCCATGCCCACCTTTAATTTCCCTGTAGCTAGCTGCGAGCGGGCATGCCATGAGAAGCAACTCCCACAACATTATAAAAAAAAGTGAGCGTAGCAAAGCGCAGGGTGCTCGGGGTTAATGATAGACTAGGAGACAGTCTCAACTGCATAAATATCATCCTCCATGAATGAAGAGATGTGTGGTAGGTACATCGCTCAGAGGTGTAGCAGGAAGCGCTTTTAGCTCTTCCTCGCAAGAATTAACACCCCCCACACACCACCAAAACGAAGACACTAACTACTCCTTGTCCTCTCTAAACAGCTTACATTTCCTCTAACACTCTTTATTTTTCCAGACTTTACTCCAAAAAAAGAAAAGAATTTGTAGCGCGTTCCGTTATGAACAAAAAATATATTCTTTTTTCTTTTGGGTTGCTCACTTTCCCATAAAAATGCATCCTATAAACTAGGAGCCAGCCCACAGCAAAAGAAAAAAAACATCTCCATGCCTGCTCACAAAATTTCTTTCCGTTTGCAATGTTGTTGTTGATGCTGACGATGATGATAAAGGAGTGGCCTTACTTTCCAAACTCACACGAGTGAACGTACGACACAAGGGCCGAGAGAGCTAGTAATATGATTCCCGTAAGACAAGATCACTATAGACAGAGGTGTGAAGTTCCGAGCACATTGGTTAACACGGACAGTTTTTTCTAGTCTTCATAGCTTCTTCATCCTTCACCACCACCAAGCCCAAAAAAATATTCAAGAGTGCGAGTCTCTCGCTTTTAGAGTAAAGTGGAGGAGCAGCAGCAGCAAATGTTTGAAGGCAATACAGCACAGGCATAGCACACTCCATTACTCGCTACAATATGTGGAGAATAGAAAAAAGACAAGAGAAGAGATACATCTTTTCTCGCCTTTTTTTTCTCCTCCACCTCCATAATATCCACATGGGAGGATGGATGAAGGTAGGCACAATGATTATGGAGTTTTTTTTAAACAAGTGCCGTGTGCTAGTACTATATTTCCATTTCGGTACTGTAGAGCAGTGGAGGTGTTAGGTTTAGCAGACGGCGATTTCAGTCCACCACTCAACCATTCTTTTTTTTGTTAAACCTTTTTTTATAGCCTTTTGCTCATAGCGTGCTCATAGTGCGCTCTCCATTTCGATAGAAATACGTATTCTTTCTTGTAAAAAGCATATTTGGATGTGTGTCATTAAATTATTTTATTGCTACATCTCACTGCAAGTATATACATACTTCTGATAGCTCAGCAGATTCTCATCATGATCATCATAAAAAAACTGCGCTTTATGCTGCAGAAAAGGGAAGAGT
The DNA here is from genome assembly GCA_027744115.1 of Acrocyrtus sp. NNG-2020. Taxonomy (NCBI): domain Eukaryota; kingdom Metazoa; phylum Arthropoda; class Collembola; order Entomobryomorpha; family Entomobryidae; genus Acrocyrtus; species Acrocyrtus sp. NNG-2020. The sequence goes on from JAHZND010002655.1 coordinate 8,307, forward strand.
GCTGCAAGTGCAATTTTATTTTCAGGATGACTCGCTAATTTCTCTAGATTTTTTTTATACATATAAAATGCCAAATAGAAAGATGCATGATGTATACATACGTGCCCACACGCGTAACTTAATTAAAACAGACACAATTATCGTAAAAGCACAATTTAAAAGGCAATAAATCTTTTGGGCAATCTCTCAACTATTGGCTTTTTTTATCCACACTACAAAGCATACATATATACTTTTGCAGTTGTGTTGTGAGGACTACACCTTTCCAAAAATAAAAAAAATAAGCAGAGAATATACCTTACATCTATAGAAAACAATTGTAAGTGGAGATCCCACAGCGAGAGCGCGTGTATTCTACATCGCCAACAAAGTTGAAAGTCGGAACAGAGCTTTACTCAAAATATGCCTTACATCTATAGAAAACAATTGTAAGTGGAGATCCCACAGCGAGAGCGCGTGTATTCTACATCGCCAACAAAGTTGAAAGTCGGAACAGAGCTTTACTCAAGTCAACATGGAATTCACATCAACAGGACAGGAATTCCACTTTTCCCTTTTCCACTCCCTGCCTCGGAAATCAACAAATGTTGATCAACGCCAATAATACTATCAGCACTAATGCACTCTCCCTCTCTCTTTCTCTCCCCGTTTCATCTACCTTTTTTTAGTAGTTCGGAGAAACACAATTTTCTTTTTTCGCTCTCTCCTCCATCCGATCCTACAGCGTCAGCTTACTTCCGCACAAGCTTTTCCTAATCTTCCCCTGAAAATCCTCCCAGGCATTATATAAATTGTCCCACCTTCACTACACCCTCCACTAATACTATCAAACTTCTTATCGTGATAAGACCCAACCAGGTTAATATTATCACTGGAGAAGCCGGCTATATATATACCTACTCTTACAGTATAGCGTGCAGTCTTCATCCTTGACTCCCCCCACTACTTTCACCCTCGCGAAAGAAACGCACACACACACACACACTTATCTTTCACTTTCAGTGTTGCTCCTGTAGCCTCTCCTTTATGCTTTTTGATGTGCTCATGAGAGCAGAATCGAAAAAAAAAAAGAAATGAGTGTAAAAAAGCGGACTAGTACCTACCTATATGTGTACGCAGCTAAAAGTAAGCACGTTCATGCAGGGAAAGTATAAAGTCTTCTTCTTAAAAGTATTTCCTTACTCCCTCGAGCTTTTTTGTTCGCCTCTTTCTTCTCTTCTCTCCCTCTTCTCTTCCTCTCTCCCTGCCACTCCATCTCACTTACTCCCTCACTTTTACTTTATCTCTTTGCATTACCCGTAACAGCAAAGATACACAGAGAGCGGGGGAAAAACCCTTCACAAAAACTTTAATGCATTATTCCAACGCTCATTCCACCTCCACCACCGTGGCATCACTCTAAGTAGTTTGCAGGATGATGATTCTCACTGATGATGCCACCTTAAGCCTATATCTTTTTACTATATCAATGTCTACTTTCCTCGAATACCTTTCCCTCCTCATTTTTTTGTCATCCTTTTGCTAGCCATCCATTCACCGGGAAAGGGAGAGATGACGCGAGGAAATAAACTACCAAAAAAAGTCGTATATAACACTAAAGAAAAAAAAATATATACATATAATATGCTGGTGATATACGGATGTGTGTGTGTGTATCTTTCAACTTATTTCATACGATATTATAAGTTGTATAAGTCTGATGCGAGCTAATGGTAAATGTGCAGTACTCCCACAGGTCCGTCTTTTCTTCTCTCTTTTTTTCCCTCCTCATATCATTCTTCACATGTCGGATTTCAAGCAAGCTCATTTTATTTTCCCTTGTTAAAATCCCTTTTTTCCCTTCTTTTCCTTCCAAACATTTCTTTCTTTTTTTAGTTTCATAGATACACTTAAATACTTTTTATATATAATAATAATGTATAGCCATCATAGCATATCGCCCTTTTTCCATTCTCTCTTGCTGCACTTTCGCCTCCATATTTTCCTAGAGTTCTCTTATTTCCTTTTCCCCCCGAGAAATATCCTCACTTTAACCATTTCCTTTCCTCTCTTCAAAAAAAAGTACGACTAGTGCCCTATAGTATTGTTATGGGTAAGAGAGCATTTTAATCTCCGTATGGCTTATACTTATGTGGAGAGCATGTGTCATGTGTGTGGTTCCACATCGATTCTACCCCCTCTCTCCCTCTCTTCCCAGTCTTCCCCTTAAAAAACGAAACTATTTTTATTTAGAAACTTTCTTTTCACTTTCATACGAACACTTACAAACTAACACTTTTTTTCGGACGACTCTCTCCACTATAGAGAAAATGGAGAGAGTGCGGGTCGGAGAATGAGAAAATGGCCTCAGCAGATAAAAATAGGATGGAAATAGGAGCTCACGGATAAAGACAAGTATGAGAGAAGAGGCGGGGAGGAAACACAACATATTTTATTGAGTATTTTCATGTTTCCACTCACTTTTTTTTTCTCGCTCCGCTCTCTCTATTTCATTCTCACGCCCTGCTCATTCCCTTTTCTCCGTGTTTGGGAGAATAGCGCATATTGACTCACGTCACGTCATGCTTCACTCACACACAACTCCACTTTTAATACAAGTTATTAGTGGAATTTTAAAGAGAC
>JAHZND010002656.1:0-13376 GCA_027744115.1 Acrocyrtus sp. NNG-2020
GCTGGCGTTGGTCACTAGTGAGTAGTGAGTAGCTCAAATTTGGTGTAAAAACAAGTTTTGACTTTCAGATCAGGTGTGGAAACGTAATATGCAGGATTCTAAACGCATTTTTCTAGCATGAGTAGTGAATCAAAATTACTTTCGGTGAAATGGACAGAGCTACATGGTCTCTGTAATGGAGCGCCGTGTTAATTACAGTTCGTCTAAAATAATAAAGCTAGCTCCAGAAGGTGCACACACGACACGAGCAGACATACTCATCTGGGACTGGAGAACCCCTGAATTAGATCTCGAGGACAAGATGTGTCATGCTTGACTAGGAAAATGTATTAAAATTGGTATTTGAGCGCCTATCTGTACTTTTCACTATACACATCTGACACTTGTTTTCACGAAATTCAATGCACAATTTCTGACACTTGTCAGAATTTTGTGGTACGAGGTATATGCATAGTCAAACCTAATATTTTAGAAATCAATTAAAAGCTGGAATTTCACGCATTCACATTTTAATTGGAACTCCCCTTCCCAAAGCGGTTAATAGTGGATCATGCTGATCATTCACAGAATTATTTGGATATAAATATAATTATTTATCGGTTTGGATAAGCTACCCTGTCACATTAAGGTGGCTGATTAATTTCGTACAAACTAACAAAGTGTTGGCTTTAGCGCCAACCATAATTTTGCAAAAATATTATTTATGGCTAGATAAAACATGATCAAAGTCGAATCAGAAGAAGCTCTGGAAATGTAATATGATTTTTTTTTCAATTTCCAGGATTTCTGGTGAGCAGATTTCCTAGCATCAACCTGGAACTCACCTGGGTCCTAGCACGCCAGCTTACAAAACCATTTATATGAAGAAATCGCATCTGTGCTTCCTCTCTTGATCATTACAAAGTCATGATGGCGACTGGGAACGAAACAGGTTTGAGCGGCTCCGTGACCGTCAGCAACGACATTATTGCGGCCAACAGCGGCGAAGAAATTTGCTCGTATTTGTTAGAACAAAATTTTTCTTTGGATCCTAACCACCCATGCTCCCAGTTCCCACAGTCTCCTCTGGACGCAGAAGAGTCATATGGATTCCCGTGGTGGGGACACTTGCTTGTAATAAACGATTACTCTGTCTGTGCATCACTTCACCCCAATTTCCTTCTAAATAAAACTATGAATTCATAACAAAAAAAATTATTTTTGGAAAATTTATGTATGAGAAATATTTTGCTAAGTTATCGCAACAACTTTGGAAAATTCCATTCTCAAAGTGAACCCATTCCTACCTCACTCATCCCATTTTATTGTTTATGACTCAAAAACCCAAATTCCGAAATAAATTGAGAGTGAGTATTCATGGGGTTTTCTAACGGAGAGGAAGGAAATGAAAGTCCCGTGGGTCGCTTCTATGAGATCAAAGAGGAAAAAGTTTATCACTTTTTTATACAAATCTATTTATGAAGTCTTCTCTCAAAAACATGGCTCGAGAGGAATCTATTAGATGTACACTTTGTACACGTCAATAGATTGATAAAAAGGAAAATGGTGGAGGGTGGTGTATGGGTACATGCAAGGACAAAAAAAAATTCCGGTTCATTTACTCCATCTTCAATAGCAGAATATCTCCATTTTTATTTACATACCTAGAAACATTTAAATGCAAAAATGTATAAAAAAATGCTCTCTCGTTCAAGAGCCAGAGTCAGAAAACGACTCGAGAGGAATCTATTAGATGTACACTTTGTACACGTCAATAGATTGATAAAAAGGAAAAGGGTGGAGGGTGGTATATGGGTACATGCAAGGACAAAAAAAATTTCCGGTTCATTTACTCCGTCTTCAATAGCAGAATATCTCCATTTTTATTTACATACCTAGAAACATTTAAATGCAAAAATGTATTAAAAAAATGCTCTCTCGTTCAAGAGCCAGAGTCAGTTATGTGAAGAGACAGAACAGCTGCGAACATATCAACTTTCTTCCAGAGCATTTGGAGCCAAATTGTTACAATATCGCCAGCTTTGAAATTTTTTGCATTTGTAAATATAAAAATGACAGAGAATTTTTGGGCACTTTAGAACCAATTTGGGTACGTATCCTAAACAGCGTTTTCATTTCTGATGGCTGAACAGTCGAAAAGTTGAGAAGCTCTTTCTAGTTGGTGTCCCGGGAGAAAGTCGAAACAGTCATAAATACTTACATTTATTAGTGCACAGCATTTTGCTAGGATGCTTTTTCCGATTTCACATTGACCCTGAATTACTTTTTTTTCAACTGAAAAGTCAAGATTAGAGAAACACGTTTTGTCCATCTATACATATAAGTGAGCTGGAACCATGTTTTTTGGAAGTACGGTGTGGGCATGCGGGAGTGACGACGCTACTGCGTTTCTGGGTATAAAAGAGTCGTGATTCGCGATGCAAAAATGTGTACACGACCTCGACTCGTAATAGACTGTTTCCCCGTTTACAGACTTAACTATTCTCGGTTCACTTATTTTCCTTTGTTTAAGAGAAATCGGATTACCTTCTTTTCTCTCAGTACAATAATAGTCAGCCAGTGAACATAAAGAGATTTTCCTGCTACTGTTACGGTTCATCTTTTGAAGAAAACAAAGTTGAAATATTTGTTTAAGGGAAATCGGATTACCTTCTTTTCTCTCAGTACAATAATAGTCAGCCAGTGAACATAAAGAGATTTTCCTGCTACTGTTACGGTTCATCTTTTGAAGAAAACAAAGTTGAAATGGCAAATGGCAAGGTCTTCCAAGTAGTATAAAATATCTTTAGAGAGTGGAGCAGTCGAGCAAACCTAGTGCGCTATATATTTCGTTTCTGTTTATCCCATATTTTATGCATCTTTTTTTCTGTTTGTATTCACTTGAATGGGAATCTGATTTTCCTGCTGTTACGTAGTAATGCATAATTTCGGAGTTTGTTCCGCTAAACTGGAGAGAAGAGAAAACGGGGGAAAGTAAAAGTAAAAGTGGTGCCTATAGATGGCTAGTAAACTGACATGAGTTGGAACAAGATCCGGCTCCGGTGGAAAAGTAATAAAAGGAGATTGCAGCTCATAGGTCCTCGCTGCTTTTCTCCTTTATGTTGCATCTTTTTTTCGTCTAACTTTATTTGAGCTGAGCTGATTGCAGACACAAACACTAAAAAAATGAAGACGTAGTGGGCCAGCTACTAAACCAGTCTTTTGAAATTCTCTAATCTTTGTCCACCCCAAAAAAAATTCAAAGTAGAGACATACCACGTCCTACGTGTGGACTTTTTGGCAAGGTATATACCGTGAATATTGCATATATCCCACAATCCATAAATTCGCGGAAGCTCCAATAAAGAAACTATTCCGTATCCGGATTTTCTCTTCTCTCAGATTTTCCCATCTCCAGTCCACTTTGTACAGTGAAGAGTGTGAAGTGGTGAGAGATCCTCATCCAGATTAAAGTACCCAATACTAGCGAGATTATTGCTGGAGCTGTTCTCACTTTTTACACCTACACCTTGGAATAGTGACCCGGTTTATGGACGTTGAACCAGTTTTATTATTAGTTCCGTCAGTCAGCACGTCTACATACCTCAAGCCGTGTGGATGTGCTGTAATTTTACCTGGCCAATAATGTTGCATGTGTAATGGTGCGTTTTTTATGTAGGCACTAACATTACCTCTTATTGGGAAAAAAATCCGGAAATGGGAAATGACATTTGCCGTGGATAATTGAAGCCTCACATCTACACACTTGCCTACTACAAGTTCCTTTTCCCATTAACTATTTATTTTTCCAATGGGAATAGTCTCGGCAAATTTGAATGAAGTCTACCTTCGTTCGGATTCAATCAAGTAATGAAATCCAGTTTTACAAAAGGCATGTACCCCAAAATAGCAGGGTACAATTTGGTCCGAAACTAGATAAATATTTTTTTCGATTTTAGGTAGTCCTTTTCATAGAAAAGTTTTATCAACACCCACGCCCATGACAAAAAAACAGGCAATTTGTACATATATTTTGCTCTAGAGCAATTTTATGTTTACTGCAAACTGCAAAGTAAAAATTAATATGAGTTGTGGTTCAAGCTTTGTGTAGCTGTTTGTCCACTAAAGGTCCTTCTGTGAGGATTACTACTCTCGCTTTCACCTTTTCCGAGCTGAAGCAGCGTTTGGGAAAAAGGCCCCACTTGAAATTGTACTTGAGCCCTGAATGGGAATGAGCACTTTTGCAGTTTTTTCCCGCATTTGTGCTTGAGAGATATCTGCTGTGTACCAGTTTGATTCGGAGACGCTTAGTTTTGCTAGTTAAAGAAAATTGGAACTATGTGGAGAAATGTTTAAAATAATCATTTTTACTCGGGCTGGTCTTCTTCCCCGTGCCCATTTTTGGAGGATTCACGTTTATTTGCTATAGCGGTGAAAGTCGTAAGGGAAAATGGGGAAGTTGTTAGAGCACACTGGGAGAACTGTAGAGCTTCGAAGAAGCAATACTCATGAACGTATTATTACATCCGGACAATTTTAAATTGGATTGTACTACCGCTACCACCGCTCCCACTCACTACAGCCGTAGAAGGGAAAATAATTTTTTGAAAAAAAAATAGCCACCAAAATGAAAATTGGAGCAATGAAACTAATTGAACGGCGAAGTGTATACGGCTTCCACTGCACTTTCGCTCGCTGTCTGGAAACAGAGTAACAAGGGACTAAAAGAGAGTGGGATGGAAACGGGAAAAATACAATTACAATTCGGACGTGAAAGCACTGTTCGTTTTTTTGGTAACATTTTTGGAGCACTAGAAGGGTGCGTACGTTCAAAGGGACATTTTCTTCAAACTTCAATGTAGTTCAAGAGCGACGTGCATCCATAATAAATTGAATAAAGTTGGTTCTAAACAAGCGACCAATGTGTCCCAGAAAAAATGGACTATGTAGCTGGGACAGACTATTTTTTAACGTATTCTTTGAGCAGTTCGTGCAATACATTTTAATGGCTTATTGCTATGTTCTAGGTATCTGGCAGTTTGTCACCCAATAAATGCACCGAAATGGCGGACACCACTTATTGCAAAATTGGTTGCTCTCACCGCATGGACCTGGTCAGCCCTCCTTATGGTTCCCATATTCATGTATGCCAACACTCTCGAGATTGACAACAGAGTAAGTGTGCCTACGCATAAAAAAATTATTAAGAGTGAGCCAACGAGGAAAAAAACTAGCGACCGAGATACAGGCTAAATCTGCACGTTGCTTGCATTCCGTGGAAAATGTGTAAACCGAGCACTTCCCCAAAAAAATATTCTATATCAGCTTTCACCGCAATCACTGCCCTGTTGCATATATACTGGGTATATAGATTTAATCCTTTTCCATCTGTGTGAGCGCTTGCCAAGAGCCTATAAAAAATAAAAATTGCATTATCCATACCGAGCTGCAATCTCTTCCCTTTTTGGAATGAGATCGAAGCTCTCTCCAACCAAAAATCCATTAATTTGGTTAAAAAGGGGAAGCCTCAACGGAATTTCTCTTGATCCACCGTGAACTGAAAAAAAACATATTTTTAGGCGAGCGAGCCTACCTACTTTCCACCTCTTTAACGGGATGAGTACATGCACTGTGCTAATTTGATAGAAAGTGGGAAGATTTTTCCTGGAGATTTGTTTTTTTTGAAAACTCTAATTCCGCAGCTTTTGCCAAATGTCGAAAAAATGTGGGAAGGTAAAACAAAAAATTCGGTAAACTTTGAGAGATAACCTGATAAAAAAGCATGTCTGTAACTGACGTGCCTAACAGTAATAAAACTTTTTAAGTTTAAGCATAGCTGATAATGCATTTTTACACGGTACGCATTGCCATTACCCTTCTTAGCGGAGGAGGATTACAGTGCACAGGGGTTTGTAGGTTCGTAGGTTATACAGAGAGATAGAGTCTTCCTTCCCAACTTTTTTTGACAGTATTATTAATAATTGTAGTTTGGGAAAACTTACGTTTTCATACTAACCTAAAAGCGGTCTTGAAAGTCTTAATGTTGTAATAAATTTGGGGGGAATAAAGTGCTTCCTCACTTTATTCTTTCCCATTTTTGCACATCTAATATCTCCTCTAGTAGTATCTTATATGGTAATAAACTTTTCTCTGTCAATTACATCCAAAGAAGAAGAAAAAAACTTTTTCTGGTTCTGGTGGACTCAACATTTTTTCTTCGCGTAATTTTATTTGGGTCGTGGAATGAAAAGTTTTTGCTCGGACAGCATTAAACAGCTTTGTTGGCTTGTCCGGTAGTGTCACAGATACCGTTTTGGATGATTATCTATCTTCCATTTTATGTCAGTGAGGAACTAATAGCGCCAACACTGCATGTGGAAAAGAAAAATTTTTTTAACGGGAAACTAGCATCAAGTGGACAGGTATATATAGGAGCAGTATAAGGGTCTAATCTGTTTAATGTAGAAAGTGCAAGTTTTCTCATCTCGCGCTAGTTCACTAATGTGACATACACTTTTACTACAATTATTATGGCGATACTTGCAAAATTAGCTGCTAGGAGAAGTTGTGGAACCATTCACAAAAAAGTAGTTTCCCCCAAACCATAATCTAGGACAATTACAGGCATAACAGGGGTTTTTTTTAGCTTGGTTGCAAAGGCCAAAAGTTTTAGTGCTTTGCCGCACAGCATTTTAGCATTCTAAATCCGGGCTGTAACCAGAGCCAGAAGGAGGTGGAGGTGGAGGTGGAGGTGGTGTGGAATATGGCAGGAGCAATTTTCGATTTTCGTACACAATACAAAAACTTCTCGCTTCAACTTCGTGGATGATAAAATTAGGACATTTCTACCTTAACTTCCGATATGCCTATGCACTCTAAGCCTACAGGGCACTTTCTTTTTCTTATTAAAATGCAATGTCATAAAAGTTTGGTTTGCTATTGTAAGCGAAAATAATAAATGAGTAAAGCAGGATATAAATAATTATATGTTTACCATTAATTTTGCAGACTAACTGCAACATATTCTGGCCTAAATCGGACACAATGAGTGGCGAAATGATATTCATCGTGTACTCATTTCTGCTTGGCTTTGCAAAACCAGTCCTCCTGATTCTGATTTTCTACATTTTGGTCATTCGACGGCTGAGAACGGTCGGTCCCAAAAGAAAGCCTCCAAAGTCGGCTAACTCCTCTGGAGATAAAGACATGCAGCAAATACAACAGCAAAGCAGCAGAGCGAAGGAGACGGAAAAAGAGTCACCGAAAAGTTACAAAGCTCGTTTTAACCGTAGTCACCATCTACTTCCTCAGCTGGTGTCCGTACTGGGTTTTGCAGGTACTCAAAAAAATGCAGTCAAATACCTAACAATGCTGCACACTTTCCTAAATTGTAGTATTCTATTCTCCAAGAAAAAAAAATATAGTGGTTGTTATTATTGCAGCTTTTCCTCTTCCCATTCAATTCCCAGCCCACATATTTCCATTCTTTCGTCTACATTATTAATGCTTATTATTATGGAAATGATACTGTCGTATTGACAAAAAAAGAAGTTTAGCTTCCGTATTAAATTTTTTTTTGCAACAGTCCTTTTCTGCTTCACTATTTGGAGACATTTCCATATGGGGGCTCATCGTGAATTGTGCCCCAGCCATATATGAGTTTGCATCTAAATTGCGTTGAACAAAAAATCCTTTGTGCCACTTCATAAAAGGAATTGAAAAAAATGTGGCCCGATGCAACCGCAGCCATATACATTTTACTTCCCCAAAAGCCAAGAAAGTGATCTAGGAAATCCTTACAAGCTGTAGAAAAACGGCCCCCTACAGGGTCGCTATTCAGTAGTGAAGACTATTAACTAAGAAAAAAAGAGGGATATCTAGTTCACCGCAAATATTAAAATATGTTAATGAAATCGTTTCTTTAGATGGCCCTGGTTTTCATGGATCATGAGTCCGAACATTCAAGCACTGTTTTGTTGCTCTTTCTACTGGCCGGATGCTTAAGTTACTCCAATTCCGCGATGAACCCCATCCTCTACGCTTTTCTCAGTGATAACTTCAAGAAGAGTTTCAAGAAAGCGTGTTCCTGTACAACGGGCAAGGTTCGGCATCAAAATTTGAAGGAAAAAAAATCGGATACATTTTATTATGTATTTTAATTATGTATCTAACGCCATACAAACGGGATTTTGCTATAATGGGTCTTTATTTCAATTAAATTAGCAGGACTTTAATACCACAACTGTAAACAACGAGAACTCAATATTTCCTCGACGGAAAGGGAGCTCATACCGCCGACATCGAAAGCCCAGCGCTCCTTTGACATCAGCGACATACGCGGGAACCACATGTCCAGAGATGACAACCGCGGGAACGAGTATAACTCGAAGCACAGCGCTTCACCCCTCCACTTCCAGTATTCATCAACCCTCTCCCCCATTGTCAACGGGGCATGTGCCAGTCTCAAAACTCATACCTGACATTGACGAGTCTGACGGGGATGGGAACTGTTCAGATGGAAACGCTTCTCTTCTCACAGCACAGGACTCATTCATCGCAATACTCGTTCCCACTAATGGATCTACTAACTTAAACAGCAATCGACTAAATCCAGCACCACAGCAGCCCAGCTTGAGGAAAGCCCCTTACTCGGATATGGTCACGATCGCTTCTGTAAATGAAACCTTTGTTCAGGATAATGGCGTTGTTGTTACAGCCCTGTAAAGGGAGGACGTAAAGTGCGAGAGAGAATGAAGTAAACAAAAAAAAATCAATCATGAGGACAGCTAACAAGAGTGAATTCAATATAGTGTAAATATTCGTTATTAATATAAAAAGTAAATTATTTTAAAATTGCAAAATAAACCTTTACATTTCCATTCGCATAAGAGTCCACTTTATACTAGCTAAACGGGGCGGGGTAAGATAAGATTTGTATGCAGCTGGCAGCCAGTTTTCAGCAAGGTATTGAATGACGGATGTTGATGGATTGTGATTCCGTAGAATAGCCATAGAAAGCTAAACAATAACGATTGTATTATACAAAAATACTATGAACGCGATTGGCAATTGCCAACAAATTTTTTTTTCTACTCACTTCGCGCTTGTATAATAATAGAAATATGAAGTACCTACAAAAACTTACCATCGCATCGAACAATGTTTCTGCTCCGTATTTGCGTATAACTGAAAATTGAAATTTAGGAGTACCTGAGACACGCAAAAAACTAGCAATTAATTAAATAAAATATTAGCTAGATTTACATGTGTGCTAATGTAATCAAGAGATACTCTATTACTGTAATTGCAATTACTCATTCACTTTCTCTGTGAATCCATTTCAGTAAGATAGTCTTAGCGGTCCTTCTCTGATGAAGCGTGGAAATGTCTATACCGTATTCAAAAAAAATCTTTTTTTTATTCTGCTGAATCAGCTTTAGCATAGTTGTCGACCGTCATCGTCATCGTCATCATCACGCTAGAGAAAAACATTTTTTTAGAATTCCTCTGCGTTCATTAAAGCTGTCAGAATCAGAAAATGTAATTCAGCTTTTTTTAAAGTGTGGAGAGCGGCAGATGCCACACTAATATGAAAATTGTATAGCTATGCACTTCCACACCCGAAAAAGGACTTTTTACTAGTTCGTCTAGAATTATACATTACCACTGCGTACATACTTTAAAGCTGGAGATTAATATCTAGAAAAATATTAGTATTTACTGTCTGGGACTATACTTACCAAATCTCCGTTTTTTATAAATGCTCAGCCCTGCTGCAGCAGCGGCATTACATAATGCAGAACTCCGTTTTGCGCCAGACTTTAAGAAACTGGGTAATTTTTTGCTGTAAACTGTAAACTAGTGCTAGTCAGTCCTTCCTGTTGTCGTACCAAGTGATGTACAAGCGCACTAAAAATGTTTATACATGTCATAATTTAAGAACAGCTTCTAATAAAATGCTAAATAATTTATACACATTCGACATAAAGTTAGGACTCATGCTGTGTCGCTATGTGCAGGGAAGAAGTAAGTAAAATGAGTCTACAGTGCAAAAATATACGTAATCTGCTTGTCATTTACAGTACTATTATGATACAATTACAAATTAAATATATAATTTTGACGTTTCTCAAATATTATGTATTTATTATTGCTAGTGTGCTAACTGCTAACGATCGTTAGAATCTAAAAACTGGGAAAATGTCACTTTTAAAATAAGTACTTAATTGCAGTAGTGCTGGCTAAAATTGCAAATTGTTGTATATTGCGATATTGAAATGATACTGAACAGGGAAACATGCACAAATGGAGTAGGTAAGTAAGTTTTGGTGTGTTGTATGGAATCGTTTAGCGCGGTACTTAACAATAATAATAAGATATACGAAATAGGCATATGTATCGTTTCATTGTAAAAACTGGCTTACACACGTTCAAATAAATTTTTAATTTAAAATGAAAAAGTTGGATAAAAAATAGTTATTAGATAAGAAAATTTAACTGCTTCCAGATTGGACCTTGTTTAGTTAGATGACACCAGACAGCATTTTGATCCATTGTGTGCAGATCAATCCACTCCATCATTCTGTATTATTATACGTTTATTGTCATTTTGGTTTCCTCGCATGAGGTAATTAAACAAGACGAAGTTAAAATATACAGTTATTAATGAGTGTTTTACAGTAAATGTGAGCGCACAGTTAAACAAAAATGAAATAATTAGATTATTCTCCGTAATTTGGTTCTTCATACAAATAATCGTTAATTTGGTGATTAAGAAAATACATGTACAGATTTTTCTTAAATACGTTAATGCTTACAATACAGTCTTTTGATAAAAATTCAAGTAGCTGGTGCCATAGGTAGACGAAGTTATAGCGAAAGCTTCTCTCCGCCTATCTACCTTTTACAGTGTACATGTGTGCAACCTAGTGGATTGAGATTCCCTGTATGAAAAATCAACATAGTTATGAAAGTTATTAGTACGCATGTCATTAAACGTCATCTTATACAATTCTATCAGTGGCAGGTAGTTATTTTAATTAATGATGAATAATTTTTAATCAAACACCTTTAAATATTTAAACAGTACACGTTAAATTTTAGGGTATTACACTGCACAGTCTTTAAATTTATTTTTGAAAGTATTTTTAATAACTTTATTGATCTCGAGAAAGTATAATATGAAAAGTCACATGCAAACAAATTTCAATACAAAATGATAGCAGTCTGCTTTCCAATGTACCCTTTTCTACCATCTGTCCAAGCATTGTATTGTGGCTCAGCCATTGGTTTGCTTTGCACGCAATCTGCTCCGATAACGATTACGTACATGTTAGCCAGTCCCAACAAATCCCGCACTGAGCTTAAGTAGATGCTACAAGGGCACCTGTAACTTGTAACACGATCGGAAGGCTTGCGAATGAAATGCGACGGCATAATAATTTTAATAACATGCTGATTGGTAAAACTATTCATGGAATGCCAATTTTTTAAAGACATTTTAATTTCTTAAGGTACCTAGGGAATTGCAAAGAAATGCGAAACTTAAAATTTAGGTATTTTAATGAGAGTTTAAAATTGGAAACAATTTCAAAAGTAACACAGGAATATAGGGTAAAGTGCTAGTACAATAAGAAGAAAAATTGAGTCCGCATCGTTATCAGACCGGTTCGTATCCCAAAGACGAAATTCTTTCCATTTCCACTTTAGCTAAGAGGTGGTTAAGGAGTGGAGATGAGGGCATCACAAATTGCCATAATATCCACCGGTGAAGGTCTATCTTCCGGCACGCTCTCCCAACACATCAGTAGAAAGTCACATCTAAAAATGGAAGCTTGGAAAATTACTTGCATTGGCAGATGGTCGCATTCGAATGCAATAAAAGAAAAAGGACAATTTCTTACATTGTGAATGGGGCCAAGTGTGGCGTTGGAAGTCGAAGAGTGCCGTTCTCCAGCTCCTTGATGAAGTCGCTGTTGTGGCTTAGTCCATGGTAGGGAAGAGCTCCGAGAGTGAACAGCTCCCAGAGAGTCACTCCCACAGACCACATGTCAGACTTTGCAGAAAACTGAAGATGCAGCAAAGACTCGATAGCCATGCTCCTCCAAGGCAGAGGACACTGCAATTCAACCGTACAGCTTTATCATTAGCACGAAATTTTAATTTAGAATAGCAATTCCAATAACGAACCTCAGTGGTCTTTGTGTAGATGGACACCTCCCCAAGTCGCCGAGACAGACCAAAGTCGCCAATCTTGGCAACAAAGTTTTTCGTGAGGAGGACATTTCGGAGGGCTAGATCGCCGTGGATCACCTGAGCAACATTATATGTAAATTTAATTAAAATTAATGCATTTTTAAAGAAGTGAAGACGCATAATTACCCGTTTGTCGTGGATATATTCGACACCAGCGGCAATGTTCCGTGTCCAGCGAATCAGCTCAGTGGTCGAGAATGGGCTTTGCAAGTCAGAGTCGGACAGCTCCCCAGCAGATGTTGGTGCTCGGGGCTCTAGATCATCGCGATAACGTCCACGCCTCACCATGTTGAAATATTTCTTCTTGTGCTTCTTCACGAAAATGTCGAGACTTCCGTTATGGCAGAGCTCCTCTGCAATGTAGATCTCCCCTGTACAAAACAAAATAGACAGAATTTAATATTCTTACCGATTAATGAAAGCCTAGAGGACGAACTTAAATAATTTAATTAATTTTAATTTACGATTTACGATTTCGAATATTCTCGGTGGAGGCTCCAATCAAACTGAGGATGTTCTCGCTTTGCCCCAAATAGGCCATCACTTTCACTTCGGAGAGAAGTGCTTTGAAGGGCTCGATGCCGAGGTTCTGCTTGCAAACTTTCACTGCTATCTCCAGCTCCTGAGTGGGACGCTCGCTTCCCTCATCTCCTTCCATTAGCATAGCCGCATTCTCATAAGCTCTAAACTGCACCGCCAAGTTGACGTAGTTGGCCGTTTTCTGTGGGCGAAGCTTTCCTTTCAATATTATTCCGTACTCCCCACAACCGAGTCTTGACGTGTAGTCTGGTGGCAGTTTGTAGAAAGAAACCAGCGTTTTTGGAATGGCCATCCAACAATTTTATATTCCAAGTTCTATTTTCACTTACCAATGACAAGTCTATCAAGCGGAATTTCATACTTCCTGTCGTATGGAAGCGCTTCGATTGCCGCAATGCTGGAGATGTATTCACTTCTGTCGGCGTTGGCCTCTACGGGACTTCCCTCCAGGAACTCTTTCACTTCGGTGTCAGTCAGCAGGCGAAGTGCCTTTTGCTGCTCTGCAATAGTCTGGCGCATTTTAGCAATGACGCCAGTCACTCCAAGAAGGAGCAACAGGCAGGCCACAACAATTGCCGTAATGGAAGCGCCTGACACGGTCT
>JAHZND010002657.1:0-17672 GCA_027744115.1 Acrocyrtus sp. NNG-2020
GTTGAAATGCTTCATTTCTGACGTCTTACAAGAATATATATTTTTTATCTACCTCACTGCACGATATTTTCCCTCAAACTTACTCACTATTCCTTATATTTTTTATGCAAAAAACTTTTTTTGCGTTCCTCTCCTGAAAATGAGTGAATAAGCAGTTGCGTGAAAATATATTTATGACGCGCGCAGTAGTAGCTAATAACGATGATGAGGGGAGACAGGGACACAACTAAAAAAATTTATTTTGGAGCCCGCCGTATAGCACCCCTTTTTTGTCTGTTTCTTTTCGAAAACAATATACACCTCCAAAATGACACCATTCTCTCACCATCCTGATTATTAACTCACCACCAGATAGTACATTCAGCAGAGAGCACATTATCAGCTCAGGAAAATAGAGTCCATTTACCACACCATTTTTCAAGCTGTTCACTTCCTGTGCGAACTTATTTATTGTGGTTGTTTGCCCTCTCCCTCTCTCCTACCACAATCAATAAATCAGATTAATTAGCATCAACTGCCAAAAAAAGATTCTCATCTACAGCTACACTGCACCAACCATAGTCCCTTTCCGGTTCATCGGGGAGAGCAAAAACTTTTTTTTTTGCAATTTAATTCAATTTATATATTTATGCTGGCTCCTTTCAGGCCAAAAACTTTGTTAGTTGGTTCTGAATTCTAGTTCTGTGGTTCCATCCCGAATGACATCACAGCCACAGATCCTAAAAATGTCCAAATTATACACTTCATCTCTCTCCTCTTAGCGGGAATTTATTTTGTGATATCATTCCCAAATATATGACAATATCGCGTCAGCGGACCAAAAACTCTCAGAAATGTCAGCATCTTTTTTGGTGACGCTGATGCTGATGATTGTTCTTTTTTATCTGCCTTTTACTATTATTATTACATTTTTATATTGCAATAACAATCTTTTTTTTTCTCGGGTGCTAATTACCCCCATAAATCCGATTGGGAGGACTATTATGAGCATAGACTGTATTATTATGATGAGCTTTTATTTTCTCACGGGGATCATTTTCGGCTGCCTAACAATGTACAGAGCCCATTTATGACAGTTTTTTTATCTCCGTTCCCAGTTGCAAAAAAAAGAACTAATGGGAAAATATTCCCGTCGCCTGCGCCATAAACACCTCACACCGATTTCTTTTTTTTTCTCCAGAGAGATAAAAATAGAAAAAAAGGAATGTAGTTTTTTTATAATAGCCCTATTAA
This sequence comes from Acrocyrtus sp. NNG-2020, assembly GCA_027744115.1. Lineage (NCBI taxonomy): Eukaryota > Metazoa > Arthropoda > Collembola > Entomobryomorpha > Entomobryidae > Acrocyrtus > Acrocyrtus sp. NNG-2020. The sequence continues at coordinate 1,234 of JAHZND010002657.1, forward strand.
CAGACACCCTCGGCCAAGTTGGGTACGCCGCAGTAGACATAACTCATCAAAAAATCCTTTTCTTGGAGAGAGATTGAACTTGGAAATCTGAGCCACCAAAACAAAGTCGGAGTGACGGCCACTTATAAAAAATTAAAGACATTTGCAGTAGATAACACATCCAATGTAACTTCTGCTCTCCTTCCCTAAAAAATATATTTTTGACGGGGGTCTTCTGTATCTCTTTTTTTATGGGGAAGGAAATAGGAGAGGAGGTGCTGCTTAAGCTCCCTTCCTCTAGCAACATTTTTTTATTGCGTATCTGGAGGACATCGCGCCTATATAACATCCGCTTATTTCTGTAGGGGCTGAGGATCTACTACGGGAGAAGTGTGTTTTCCCAGGAGAGCACTTTTTAAGCGTTTTTTTTTGCTTTTGCTGTTTCCCGTTCCACTGCAAAAACACAAAAACCCATTGGGGTAATGGCAAAAACCCGCCCCATAACTTTTTTTTGGAGAAAGGAGAAAGCTTAATATATTTTGGAGCTTGGTCTTGGTGTCGGTGTCGCTGTTTGCTTTAAATTGGGCGAAAAACAAATTTTTTAGTATTAGAATTGCCCCTGTCCTGTCTTTGGAAGGTCGGATGGAAGTTACTGTTTTAAAAAAAATTTAGTTCTCTGTTTCGGAATGGCAAAAGGATTCGAGGCTAAAAAATTTTAAGAGGAACCCAATTGGGAATTTTCAGTTGCAGGGAAGAATACCTAATAAAATATTGGTTGAGTTTTGCTCCTCCGAAATCCACCATTTTAGTGTAAGTCGTAAGTGTCGGGATATATAGCTGCCACGCACGAGAAGAAAAATAGTTTTGCAACTCGTGGCCAAGCACACGTTTAGCCTATTTAGTGTTGTGCGGTTGGTGAAGCGGATGATGTGATATGAGGCGGATATAAAGTATTCAACTCGCATAAGCCATTTTCGAGATGGAAGCAAGGTCGGGAGAAAAAAAATCGGGTTGGGTTTGGGAGAAGGAGTAAAAAAGTCTTCATAAAAAAGCGAATAATATTGCGAAGAAGAGAAAATAAAAAAATGTAGGTTTTTTTTGGATGTGCCCGTCCAATTTTCCCATCTTATTTCTTTTTTTTGGAGCTCATCGGCTGCTGCATGAAGGTTAAAACTTTAAATTGAGTGAGATTTTACAAAAAAAATGCTCTCTTAATTGCTTCCTATAAATTGTGGAGGAATGTGGAGGAAAGCGAGATATCTCCTCCCCCGTGTCACCCAACTTAATATATAATGACTGCTGTAGTATTCATTAACAGATATTTTTGGAACTGTGCGCAGCACCACTCCAAAAAGCACATTGCTTACTTTTCAAGCGCGCTTGAGTAAATTTAAATGGCGGGGATGTGCAAGTTTGAAGCCATGAGTAGGCATAATTACTGAAGCAAGTGTAGTTAGTAGCTTTTTCCAAAAAATGCCGTAAATTTTAGTCTACTTTATTGATTTGTCAAAGAGTAAAATAAACTGTCAAGATGAAAACAAAAAAGGATAGACCGACTTGTCTTTGTCTCATTTTCTAGTTTATGCCTGATGATAAGGAAGTGTGCTTTCCTTTCAGAGGCAGTGTCACAAAAATTTCATAAATTTTAAAATGGGTTGCTGCAGACTGCAGTGCTCCCAAAATTTATTGTGGTAAAGTGAGCTGAACTCTGTCACTTTCAGAACTGAACTGTTTTCTTTACTGGAGACGGAGTCAATTAGCATGAATTTTTTTTGGCGCTTTTTTGTTTACGTGTATTTCAACACCTAACTTATAGCTGACGGTTTAGATGGGAACTCACTCAATAGCTAATTCTGTGAGTGATTATCCCTTCGCGTTCCCATTGTCTTAGAGGATGTGCAATCTTTCGAGTTTATTCTAGAAATCGCTAATTCGCTTCAGTTCACAGCAAAATTAGCCAAGAAGAATGCATTCAAAATGTTCGTTTTTAGCCAGTTTCCTTTTTTCTATTTAACACATCATCCTTCATCAATAGAAACCCTTCAGGATTCATATTTTATCTTTTCCCTCTTCCGATCGCCCTTTTGTGATCTGCTCGTCTGATTTCTTAAAGCGTATTTATCTGCAGGGCGAAAAAATATGCGGATTTCTACCGGGAGATTGTACGAGATGGAAGAGCGGAAGAAAAAGGCCCTCGTTCTCGCAGCTCACTTCACTTTTTTCTCTTTATTTTGAGTTATGTTGCGTAACACATTTTCCACTTTCACGGCTCCTCTTACCTATAAAATTTCGGGGTTTGGAGCAGTTAGAAGGAAAATGACGTGAAGTTTTTCGTTCTGCCCGATAAACTAAAAGGCTCATCTCTCTTTCCGCCTCACACCATACTGGCATTGGCATTACAGCGAAACACAAAATGTATTACTGCATGGAAAATACTCTCACTTGCAGCTATACACACTACAATAAGCTCGTAAACCAATTTTATACGGCCATCCAAGTCGTCATCCGCAGCCTGTTATGAATCCATTCGAGTCTCACCATTTCAGATATAGCTTTTTCCTCTAAATAATCCGCTTTTTTTTCTTCGCAGCTTAAAAATCTGCACTCTGTATTACGGCTTAGGCCAAAAAAGCTAAACCAAAGTTTTCTTGAATTGCATCCAAAAAAATATTTTTTTTCTGCTAGAGATTCGCTCGCGCTAAGACAAGAATTATAAAGCTTTCAAGCTATTTTTTTATCAGATGCCATCTCCTCTTTCATCGGGTAGTGGAAAGCCACTAGGATGTAGTAAAACCCGAGGGAATTTTCATTTCCTTTTAATTCAGTGTGAAAAGTGAGACGAGCGCGGAGAGCAGATGCCTCCTGCTCTTGCTCGCGAGGATAGGCATATTTCTCTCGTAGGAAGGGGAAGAGGCAAGAGCGTTATTAAAAAGTGTTTAAAAACCTGTAAACAAGTTTAAACATTCACATATCAAAACAAAAGCGTGTTCGGTAGAAGAACATATTTTTATATTGAAAATAATACGATACGAGACTCCGCTTCTGAAACGAACCGTTTCACACTCTCACATTCAGGCATAGACTACCACACTGTTTGAATGAATGTCAATCGGGATGGGATCTCCTCCCATTCAGGCATATCCTCCATCCACCTCCGAAGAAAATGAAACCTATTCATTTACCATTTTAGAATGACTTTGGTTCCTCCACGCTCCTCGTGAACGGAGTAATTGTAAGAATAAGAAATGCAGTTTTTTCGCTCCTTTCTACTTCCGCACCGATCATTCATTTCAACTTCTAACATCAGCGGAATTATACCTGTCAGCCTTCTCAAGGAATAATTTAAGTAAACAAAAAAAATTTTATCGCTCCTTTCTACTTCCGCACCGATCATTCATTTCAACTTCTAACATCAGCGGAATTATACCTGTCAGCCTTCTCAAGGAATAATTTAAGTAAACAAAAAAATGTTTTTTTTGCACGGACAAATATGGAAAGGTCTGGCTCGTGGTGCGGTCACAGGAGAAAAAAGGTCTAGTGCAATGTTAAAAAATATCAGTTGCTTTTCAATCTCCACTCATTCATCATTCATCTTCATCTTTTATCGTAGACAGGAAGCATAGAGGAGAGCGGCTTGGCTATAGCTTTATTCCAAAAAATTGTGTCATTTTCAATCTCATTTTTTATCCTTGCCTAACTAAACACAAAAAAATCTATTAGATTGTTACATGTGCAGAAATCAATCACCTGTGCAAATCAAAATCTCGATCAACAGTAACGGTAAAAAATGGCGCCTTACGTAAAAGTCTCTCTTTCCATATTAGCAATATTTATGTTAATTCAAACGAAATCATCAGGTTCATTATATAACGCCAAGCGAAACGAGTCAGACAAAGCAACATGTTTCTAGACTGCACATTGCAAACAACTCCAAAAAACTCCTCCAAATGTAAGTTTCATTTTTCACTACGAAACTCATTTTTGCAGCTACACAGCTCGAAGATTGATTTCGGTTTCGGTGTTCATTCAGTCAAATCATTTATTTTTTTGTGCGGGGGGAGAACGTGTGCATAATATTTGAATAGATAAATGTGAATGTGTGCACAAGGCTCACAGCAGGAGAAATGTAGTAATGTGGAGAGCAGAAGTGAAAACTGTTTATCATAATATATGATTAACTCATCCAACCATACAAACATTATGTCAAGAGAAGGTTAGCTCGAGCTTTTTCCCAAAGTCAAATAGAAAAAAGAAATGTGAAAAAGAGCCACGTTTACTTTACTAATCCCATTCCGCCTTTTTTTTCTGCTTGAACAAAGCTTATCTACTGTAACGACTCCGTATTTCCAGCTTTGTAATGAGAAAGGTAAATTGAAATAATGCAAACGAAGGAAATCCATCAAAAAAGAAAATGTGGCTGGAGAAGGTGTAAGGACAAGAAGCAAAAAAAAGATTAGATTTGTGTGACTGAGCCATGATTGGCGAGAGTGCATTTTGGCAAAAAAAAAATTCTGAACTGGGTATAATACCAGCTAGCTTTTAATCCGACTGTGAAATCGAATATGATTACGTGCAAAATAGAAAAAAGGGTAACACTTAAGCATAATATAATTTTTTGACATTTGCTTTTTCCCCCTTTTATTTCCAGAAAGAGCCGGTCGCTGTTCGTTTACCTTTCTGGGAATGGAAAGGTCGCCGAACAAGGGAAAGATTTTAAGTCTGGTTTTGGTTGCTGCATGGCAAGTAAATTTTTTTTTCTAGCTCGGGTTCATTTTCCTCCTTTTTATTTGCTTTGGGCGAGAAGCGAGCACGCGCTGGACATGCTTCTCCATTTCCATTCAAGTAGTAGCAGTTGCAAATGTTGCAATACTTCCACTCGGAGAGAGCTGATAATTCAAAAAAAAATTGCTTTTGAATCTGGTTAGCTCGCCATAAAAAAAATTTGGTGGCTGGTGGGCTGCTACACTCGCATTGTTGATACAGAACACATGTCCCCCTTGCTTAAATGAGGAGGGATATAGGATTTCCCACAAAGCAGAAATATTTTTGCGGAGTATCGCTCACTCCTCGTCATTGGGAGTTTATGTAACTTGTCAGGCTAAGAAATATGAGCACACTCTCGAGATGAAGTTGAAACAGATGAAGTGGCAAAGTCTGTTAAATTTTTAAGGCTAGGCGAGTTCCCACATTTTTTAAAACATTTTTTAGCTTATTTTCATCTTCTCTTTTGCAAGTTTGCAATTATTTCCCAGATTTTTCGTGCAAGGAGTGGAATTGTACTGACAAATCTGTGCAAAAATATCTGATAAGGCGATAGAATTGTTTTAGATGTGGATATTCCGATAAGAGCTGACAAGAAGGGCTCCATTTTTTGGTACATAAAAAGAGAGTAATGTGGCGTGGGGTATGTAGCGACAGAGATGAAGGAGACAAAACTGCAGAGAAAATTTGTCACTGTCTGCGCTAACATGTAGGGATGGACAGATGTACATGTAAATAGCAGGTAACTGATGCCAAACACAGGCTTGCATGGGGCTAGGCCACATACAGGTGGGAGGACGTCACGTGCCTATTGCCTTGGATGGAAATAGCTCTGGTGATCTTAGCCCTCAGCTTAAATAAAGTTTGAAAGGATGTCTAAAAACAGAGTCATTTACATTCTAGGAAAATTATTCCTTATTTATACCTATCCAAGTGAACATAAACCGATGAACACGTATAATTTGTAAATTTGTAAAAAGAGTTTCATCCACTTTGCCAGAAACTGGAAATGTGAAAGGCCACTAGTTATACCTTAAAAGCGCATAATTATGAAAAAAAAACTCCATTGACGATGGAAAGATTGTCAAATTTTAACTATCATTATAGTCTACTCAGCTGGAGCCCTGTCGGGAAATATTTTCGTAGAAATGAAAAATTGTCACAGAGTCCCTGAGTGGGCTCGGGCTGTGAGCTGCTGGAGTTTTATCCAGGAAGGGATTTGAAGAAGTTGGCAAAGACTGAATAGGAGGACGGAAGCGATTGTGGCAAAGTAGCATCCGTAAAGGTTTTTTTGAGGAAATACAAGAGGAAGTGAGTGCCAAGGACGGAAGCGATTGTGGCAAAGTAGCATCCGTAAAGGTTTTTTTTGAGGAAATACAAGAGGAAGTGAGTGCCATAAAGACTCTTTTTTAAGTGAGCATCTTATACAGGAAAATTCAGTCCGCCCTGGAATATTTATCCAGCAACATTAACCCAGAAACGAAGTGAACCTAATCTGGGCAATTGTAGAAAAAGGAAGATTTATTCGACCAACATAAAAATGTAGCCATCCTTCTTGTGGAAGTCGAGGGGAAAGCTTATATTTACCATCATTTTCGCAGAGATAAATCAAATTGGCGAATGTATAGGACCACCGCATCTCTTCCGCTGGAACTTTACGGAGCTACCTACTTCAACCAATAAAATGTAGGATTAAGCATTATACAATGAATCTTTCATTATTATCTGTCTACTGAAATTTCCGATTGAATCTACACCGAAAAGTAGAGAGCCAGAGCGAGGGCAGCTCTCCTCTTATATTTCGGATACATCGTTTCGGGTAACTACAGGAATTACCACGAAGAAAGCTGAAGGCAGGTCAAGGCTTGATATCCCTTTGGAATTTCTACTCGGGAATTTTTTTTATTCCGCCTTATCCTATTGCAATTCGGAATTTCGCACGGAGTCCATAAAAATAAATCGGGTTTGTACGTTTCCCCTTTTCCCCCGATCTAAATTTATATTCGGTGAGAAAAGAGAAAGGAGATGCTATCGCCATATTTCTAGGAATTGGAAATGAAAACGACATTCTGGGATTAAGATCTATATAAATTTTTTCACAAGTAAAAAATGTATATTTTTGTAAGCGAATTTTTTCCCCACAATTCAGATCATTTCCCGATGCAACTCGACCTACCCTGATTTACACGAACTCTCAAAGAAATAAATCTTATCGGCCTGATTTCAAACTAAAACATGTCCTCTTTGTTATTGTATGCAGGAGAGAGTGAGCGCTCATGCGTTCCCCGTCGAAAAAAGCTCGGCTCTTGCCACCGCTCTCAAACATTCACCCGCTTCCCAGTTGTGAACTTTATTCCTAAAAAAAACATCCTCTAATAAATATATTTAGAGAAGCTTAAAAAGCTCATAATTTACAATTTTAGCTATCGCATCCAATTATTCCCAACATATGACTCGCATTCATTCCCTATCCATCCTTACTAAAAATCAGAAAATAAAAAATGCTTTTAGAACTTTTGTTGAAAAAATATAAAGTTTCTTTTTTTGAAATTGTCGATTTTTTAGTCTTTTAAGAAGAAGAAATAGATTGATTTGACCTTGGGCGATTAGTACTCTGTTACGGGAAGCTATAACGATAAGTGCACATCCCTTACCTTCACAACTTTTGCAACGGCTTTTTTTTATTGGACTTAATTATGCAAGGACACCCATTTCGGAGCTGATTAGTGACAAAGTAAAAAATTTAGTGCGATCTTCAATTCGCCCTAATAAATGTAAAGTGCTTGGCGAATGTAATGTGCACTGTGTACTGAATACTAAAATTAAGTTAGCTCTGATATGAAATATGAGAGGATATATTTGTGTAAAAAATTCTAGTTTTTATTGGTTTTTATTAGTTTTATATACCTCCAAAAGAATCTGGTTATGCAGTGACGCCCAGTTTATAACGATCTCATGTCAGCGCTCAAGTTCGTTGAAACTGCTCACGAGTTCCCAGTGGAAAAATGGAGCAGTGCATGAGGGACACTAACATGTGCGTACCTACTAAAAATGAGAGATGCCGAGAAAAATTTCTTTTAATGAGCGGAGCCATAGAAAGTCCGGAGAGAAGTGGTTTAAAACAGCCAGCTCGTTACTAGAAGAAGGCCAGGCCGATAAAAATGTTTCGTGTCAAGTGTATAACTTGAACTTATCAGTATCCGCAACTTTTGGATAAGCTGGTGCATGTACAGAACAGTATTTTTTTCTTTTGCCTTTAACCTGGGAAATATTTTAACCCAGTGCAGTACAGCGTTAGAGTAGCACATTCAACCAAAATGTTAATAAAATTGTAACGCGACATGTTGCACCAGTTAATTAACTGTTTTTATGAGGATAAAGCACTACGCAAAATTATTTTAAAAAATGCTCCTATAAAAGCCAGCGGCGAATACGAGGATGAATGGATTTTAATTTTAAACTGAAGGCTACAACGTGTAGAACAGTTGCTCCTTCAATTTCTCAAGATCACTTTCTTCTAGGGTAATACTAATAATGACGTGCTTCTTTCGGAGCACTCACTTCCTTAAAATTGCAAAAGTTTTTAATTGTACGTGCAGCTTTTTCTCTAATATACTTGTAAACTTTGTTAAAAGTCAGATTTCCCAAAAAGTTTACACTGTCGAATGTCATAATGGCTCGTGACAAAAGAAATCTGCTGTGAACTATGCCGAGTGCCAGTGATAAAATTAATTACATAGAAGCTTAATGCATTTTGAGTTTCTACTACAAAAAATATATTTTTTTTCCTTTTAATCTCCCACTGACTGTTCTGGCTCGTTTGCTCAGCTCAGCGCGTTCCTCTTGAGTGGATAACTCCTGTCATTTCGATAAGCCTAACGACACGCCAAATCGAAACCAGTCATTACACATAGAGCTCACATAGCCAACTTCTAAGCAAAAAAATCAAACAGATGGAACATGTTAAACTCTTTCTCTGCGTAGCTCCAAGCAAACAAATAGAAAATAATGCTTTTTGCTTCATCTTCACAAAAAACGACACGAACACGGAGCAAAGCTCACTCATTCAGTAAGACAAAACCAGGCACAAAATATTTCTGGGTTGCAGATCACCGTACAAAATATTTCAAGCTCATGGAAATTTCTTTCAGCCAAGCAGAATCAACCCGAAACAGAGCTTTATTCTCGTGAACTCCAACTTTACTCACAAAATAGAATGTTTGCCGACATCCGACCAAGTCTACAAAGTGCAAATAGAGAAGCAGAGAAATGCTCGAAACAGCACCAACAGGCAGATATATATCGATATCTGTCGTTTATTGCATCACAGATCAGCTACCTCCACCGGAATTGGATAGCAAAGTCCTCACAAAGGAAAAAAAAAGTTACGTAATTCTTTCCCAATTTGTTACAGAGGTAGGTACATGTAATTGCTGGAACAACAGAGCTAAAAGGAAAAAAACCAAATCGGTAGTTCTCTTGATCGCATTTGATTTAACGACAATTTTCTGCCTCCACCACATATAGAAACCCAACTTATTAACTCATTTCCATTGATCTGCTATCATTGATGCTCTCTAACTTGAGCCATTCATTTAAAAGCGTTAAATCAAAGGGCAAGTCCCCAGGGCAGGGCTATCTCTTCCTGCATCAGAAAAGGTCCTTTCATCCGTTGCGCTAATTGCACGCATCCGCATGAAAGCACTATCCCGTGACGGATGACATTCAACAAGATTTATATTCAAAGGAGTCCCCCACATTTTTTTTTTGTTTTGAAGTTGATCGTGAAGTGGGCAGCTCATTAAACCTGAAAAGGATTCGCATTTCGGTTCGTTTGCCAAAATCAGCCTAATTGTAGGTTTTTTTGCAGTGGGGCCCTGTCCTCCGTTTAATTGTCATTCTGGATCATCCCACCCGACTCACTCTGATTGGGGGTTTCAAGGTGAAATTACAAGGGAGGATACCTAGTTTGCCGATGAGCACAACAAAAATAAGTTATGTGAAAAGTTTTTATTTCGAGCTCTGAGGTAAAAGCCAAAGCAAAACCTCTTCTGTTCTTCTCATTTTGTCACGTATCCATTCTCCACTTTTCCAGCGAGATTGCTGTTTTGGAGGGAATTACAGGGAAAATTTAGCCTCTTGATAATAATAATACACTCGGCGGAAAAACACCTTTTCACGCCACCAAAAACAAAAAACTTTTCCCAAGAGGGGAAGCTCTAGTGAAATGCACAGCAATCAAAATAAATTTAGGAAGTACTAAACATGCAATTAATTTATCTATAGTTTTACGATCACTAATGACCCACTTCTTTGTTCGGATAGCTCTTTATTTACTCCCATTTACTTTCTACATGATATTTAAGACAGTCGATTTATTCTCTGGAAAATAAAGTTTTCCTTCCAGGAAGGTGCGTAATTTTGTGCTAGTAGAAAGTAGAACCACTGCGCTTTTGCTTTTCCAGAAAACTTTTAGAAATTGAGATGGATGGTGGAGGATTGCCCAACATGAAAGCAGTTTTCCCTTTTCTTTACTTGCACAAAGCGATATAGCTTTACTTGAATTTTATTATAGCTTTCCTTAAGTTCTCACGGACTGCGACAAAATTTCTTTGATTGCGAAAGTGCTCTTGTTTTTGCAGCCTTCAAGGACGGTATATAAAGACGCAAGAAAAACTTTTTTTTTGAATTGTGTCTTTTTGAAAAGTTAAGAAAACACCTTTTGAAGTTTGAAGTGTTTATTTCCAGAGAGTTTTTGGCGTTACAAGTACACTCAATTGTTCTCACTGTTACAAAATCACCCAATAAAATTCAGCCAAAGTGTACACTTGTTTTTGTCGTTGACTTTGGAAAACGCCCTTTGCCAGTGGAACCTCAGGCGCATGCATTGCATAATTTCAAGATGTAAAAAAATATTCTTAGATGTCCACTTACGAAAACAAAGTGGGTGGGCATTACAATTGTCGCGTAGTTTTTAGTTTAATGCTTTCATAATGTAGTAGTTTCAGTTTTTGAAGTTTTAGCAGATTATTTGCACTCTCGAAAAGCAATTTTTGGCTAATCCAGGTAAATTCCGTGTAATTAAATAACAGTGCCATGTACCACGCGTGACCTTCAAGTGATCTCCCTTTGTCCCGATTATGCAGACGCTTTCCCACTGGCTATATTTTGCTTTCCCGTTTCCTTGCAAATATTATTTTTCTTTGCGTGAGACAAGTAGTAAAAAGGGAATTAGGAGCGTGCTGTGACATGACAGGGCGCACTCGCTCCATTCACAGGAGACCACTCTCAGTGGCAGTGGCATTGGCATTGGCATTAGCAGCGGATCTTCTTCTCTTCTCTCCACTGTCACTTTTTTTGTGTGGAAGAGCTTAATTGGCTAAACGCTGATTATCTCTGTATGCATTTAACTCAATAAGTAATTTGAGACTGGCTACTGCCACTGTAATGAAGAACTCTTTGGAAAAATTAAGTAATTATAGTCTCATTGTGAACTCTGATGCTAGTCTACACATTTTTTTCGAAAGAGCTCACTGCTCAGTGAGCGTATCATATATATTTTTTGCAAGTTATGTACATAAATTAAGTATGCGCATATTTGCACAAAGATTTACTGCCTTTGAGATTAGATATGACAACAGAAAAAAAGAGCGTCCTTACCTCATTAGACGAGCCACGTGTAGCTTGTACGATAGCTGCAGGGGCAAAGGAGGAAGATAAAATATAGAGCTTTCTTCTGAGTTTTTTAAGGTCCAGGCACTCTCCGACTGGATATTTTTTCGCGGTGAAGTAAAAAGTGTTTTTTCTGTGGAGCTATATAGCTCCTTGCCTCAACTCCAACTTTTTCTTAATTCCTGTTTACACAAAGGATCTTTTTTATCTGTTGAGAAGACAGGAGAAGGCTGTGCTGGAGCTGTCTCTGGAGAAAAATCGACGAGTAGTGAAACGGCTGCTGCTTTTGTTCTTTTGTTTTCTGTAAATAATGTAGACACGCGTCACGCAAAACAGTCTACGCAAAGTCAGGTGGAATTGTGGAATGTGAAGATGACGAGTATAGTGAGCGTTTCGAAATAAATGGATCCTGGTATAATTACCAGAAAAATATATACCAGAAAAATATAATATTTTTTTGAAGAATAATCTTATTCTTAGCACGTTTCTTTGGCTGGAGCAACACAGTAAATAGATGGGAAAGTGTCAGATAACTTATCATTCAAGATTAGGATGGCACGTACATACGACGAGGGAAAAATGAAAAATCTGCTTTCACTGAAATGACAGCTTTCTATATTTCACAACGAGGAAGTTTCAGTTCAAAAATTTTTTTGCGGGTAGACTTAGACTTCGCACTCTCTTTCACGGATGTGAATTATGTGAAGGTAGGAAATTGGTGTTTAGGAGTCAAGTTAATCCACTGCACAGTTGAATGCGCTGAGCTAATAATAGCAAAAAAGAATTACATTTTACAATTTTAACGTCAATAAAAAATTATTTGGTGTAGAACTACACTAAAATGTATAGATAATTCGTCCATCTTGTCCATCTACCTAAAAATGTAACCGAGTAAAATGCGATAAAAACTACGATGACGCTTCTGGCTACGTCAAAGGGACATAAAATTTACAATATTTTTGAAAATCCTATAAATTTCGGAGTGCCTACACTATTTACTTTATGTTTACAGGTCCTGTAGCTGTGTAGATATAAAATTTGCGCATTTCCCCCTCCACTCTCCACACGTCCACACATAAGCCAATTTTACATTGTGTCTTATGAAATCTTTGGAGCCAGAGAGAGAGAGAGCCTCTCCGCATCCTTATAAAAAGATATCAAGGTCATCTGCAAACAATCTTAACTGTCAGTGCATCTTTTTACACGCTCTTATGGAATCAGATGACGCTTCTGGCTACGTCAAAGGGACATAAAATTTACAATATTTTTGAAAATCCTATAAATTTCGGAGTGCCTACACTATTTACTTTATGTTTGTAAGTCCTGTAGCTGTCTAGATATAAAATTTGCGCATTTTCCCCCTCCACTCTCCACACATAAGCCAATTTTACATTGTGTCTTATGAAATCTTTGGAGCCAGAGAGAGAGAGCCTCTCCGCATCCTTATAAAAAGATATCAAGGTCATCTGCAAACAATCTTAACTGTCAGTGCATCTTTTTACACGCTCTTATGGAATCTTATCATCCCATTTATTTCCCTTTCCACTCCGCACTAAATAAATATATCACAGAGGGCAAATTCCATTTCTCTGATTTCACCCTTTCCCCTTCCCCACTTGAATGTTTATGTGCCACACAGCACAAAAAAACATGAATTCTTTCTTAAATTGTTTCGCCGAATTTTTCCCACTAGTGGCTACTCTGTAGTGACTAGGCAGAGAACTGTTTATGAAGATAACTGCATAAAGCGAAATAGTAACAAGCTATATGGACAAAACAAAGTAGGAACAATAGCAATAGCTTTAGACATTACATAAAAGTAGAATTGAGTCAACAGTCAGCATTCACCACTGGCGAAAAGGCAACTGAAACAAACAAAAGTTCCTTTTTCGTGCCCTTCCTCTATTTACTTTGCTTTGCCAAATAAAATCGCCTCGCTGGAAAAGTAGTGAAAACGGCAATATCGGCCTGGAAATGCCATTCTATCATGACTATGACTATGACTTTTATTGGAAATGGCAGAGTACAAAAAAAATACTGCTGGAAGTTCTACGTTACTCACGAGCATATTTTTTCTGTGCGTAAATGTGAAAGCCGGGGAAAGTGAGACGTGTACGTCTGGATGAATCATGAAAGGCATCTTCCCGATGGAATTTGCTACTCAAGCTAAATAATTTTTTTCCGCTGTTAATGCCAATTTACCAGCAGCTGCAAATCCGTATTAAAGTGTGNTGAAAGGCATCTTCCCGATGGAATTTGCTACTCAAGCTAAATAATTTTTTCCTGCTGTGTTAATGCCAATTTACCAGTAGCTGCAAATCCGTATTAAAGTGCAATTTTCTTTGGAAGGACACCCATGAAAAATAATAATATCTTGTAAGGATGCTTTACCAGCAACACGCAATTACAGCGTGCTCAAGCTTTGCTACATTGTCTGAGGACAATTTCAGGCTAAAAAGCTTGTTAAAATTGTGTGCGTAGTGAAAGAATCATAATCATATATACCTACTTGTTTTCTGGAGAAAAATCCGACTGGAAACTTTTTAAAGCAGTTTTTATGTGTCCCACTTCTATTCACCCACAGACGGAAAACACACAGTTCATATTTTTTCGTAGCAACAACAAATTTTTATGCAGTAATAATGCTCCCCATATTTTTCTCTCGTACGAAAAAACTTGATGTGATAGTTAGCTTCGTATTATATCAAGGATAACAACGGCAGTCCCGGGAAAATATTTTTTTTTTTTCTTCAGAGCAGTTTCATTAATTCCGGGTACTTTAGCCGAACATGAGAAAAAATTAATGGACTGGGATATCAGTATCACCAACAAAACAAAGGATGATGGCAACATCAACAAAAACTTTTAATCGCTCTTGTTTCTTTCTTGTTGCATGCAATGTTTTCACTTTGCTTCTCCGTCCACGAAAATACTGAGATGAACCGATCGGTGATGGGGAAACTTGGCGTAGCTGTGGCTGGATATGATGCTCTTATACTGCTGAGTCCGATATTATTTATCCGTCTTTATGACAACTCAGGACAAACAGCTCGGGCAAACAATAGTGAATAGTGTCTGTCTGGGAAGGAACTGTCCTAATAAATGACACATCCATTTTTTACAGATTGTTGCGCTCCGAAAACTAGACTTTTAGTTCACTCAATTACGGAAATATGTTCCGAATTAGTACGCAGACAAAATAATCCATTTTTCCGGGGAATGTCACTTTTCAAATTAATTTCATTTAAAGTTTCAACCGCACTCACAAAATAAAATTGTCTCGATTTCTTCTTACCAGAAGAGAAATTAAATTAGCAGAGAGACAGAGATAGTCTTAACCGAAGCAAGTAATTTTTTTTTCCTGTAGACAAAATATAAAAAAAATCTCGAAAAAATTATCTAACTTTTTCTCAAAAACCACTTACAAAAAGATGACGACGATATTATGACAGTGGAGAAAATCGCGAAAAAGATCACTGTTGTGACTTGTGACCAGAATCAGACGACTGCTCAGCACTGCTAAGGAAAGGCTCTGACTGACTACTGACTCAGTCCAAATCTGCCTTGCAAAAAAATAGAACTTGCCTTGTAATGCGATATCTTGCTGACGATGTCCATAGTCCATAAATGCTCCGCTGCTTGTTGCGAATTCCCGTTCTCCGCTGCTCACTCTCTTCTCTCTTGTTCTTCTCGTGTGGGCTTCAACAAAATAGTCAGCAAAGGAGTTTTTTTTCTTGCATCTGTAGAAAAATTGTATCGTATCAGTAGAGCTCAGCTCGCGCTCTTCTCCTTCTCGCAAAAAAAGCGAGTTCTCTTAACTATTACTAGCTAGTAATGCATCCAAAGATCTAAGTATAAAAAAATATAAATTTATTTTGTGCTGCGAACAAGCTACAGTCCCAGCAATCAACTAACCTAGTCAACTCTAATCAAGTCAGATCGTCACTGTATCTGTATCTGTTATCTCGTGTTTGGAGGGAGGGCACCTAGCGAAAAGAGATATTTTTGTTAGTGCTCTTTTTTTTATTATAATGACAGGGCAAGATAATGCTCTTCTTGTCAGTGCGTCAACAGGCTAACGACGGGATGATGATGACTATCATTATCAGCTCTATAGCTGTAGTGATTCCAGTCTACTCCTGTTTTAATGGGAGCTCGAGAAAAATAGCCTAGTCTGCTTATAATAACTAATAAACGGTTAATGGGTTAGTGCTTGGAAGTTAGAGCTGGAATTGTTACCTTCCGCAAAAAGAGCCTCGAGTAAATCTGCAATGACGAGTTCGGTGAAAATTCGAAGGGGTAGAGAAAATAGATTGTACGGAGAGGAAGTGAAGTCGATGTAGAGCTGCTCAGTGCCAGAGTAGTTCTGTCTAAGGACTCTTTTCTCACAGCCCTTTTTACTTGTAGAAGAAAGAAGAGGAGAGAGGGAAGGAGCGGAGAAAGGGGGAAAACGCAGTTGCGAAGAGAAAGCACACGAAGTGCGAAGCGGAGCAATGAGGAATATATTTTTATTTTTACTAGGATTCTTCTTTCGCCCCGG
Organism: Acrocyrtus sp. NNG-2020; assembly: GCA_027744115.1. NCBI lineage: Eukaryota > Metazoa > Arthropoda > Collembola > Entomobryomorpha > Entomobryidae > Acrocyrtus > Acrocyrtus sp. NNG-2020. Next base: position 17,186 of record JAHZND010002657.1, read on the forward strand.
CCTGGCTTTACATTAAGAGAGCTCTAAGTAATAGGTGGATATTCGATTAGCACATATTTCTGTTGTCGTTCTTCAAAGAAAAGAAAAAAAATTGGGAGTGTACAGGAAGATTAATAGAGTACGCAATTATATAAGTAAAGCCTATTTTGGCAAAATGGCAGCACACAAACAGGAATTTTCCAGAAAATATAATAATAGCTAAAAAGAAATTTCAATTTTTAGCTAACAAATACAGTAAAGTGTAATCCGTACAGTGATAGAATGGGATGCATCGGAAACGAATGGATTTCGAAAGATTTGTTCTGTTCTAATAAAAAAGTCTCAAAGTCAGCAAGCCTTTTTGCGTAGTATTTTACGTGGATTGGCTCTACTCTAAAAATTGACTTTAGAATCCTCTCCATCAGATTATAATGAGACTGCTAATGATAAGGTCAAAAAGATTAAGCACAGTAGTCAGAAACAGGTGACGATAATGAGACTTTTTCAG
>JAHZND010002658.1:0-12006 GCA_027744115.1 Acrocyrtus sp. NNG-2020
TAAATAAATCACTGCGGTCATTACCGTACAATCACGGAATAAGCAAATTCGGTGAGGTACTGTGAGAGAGTTCTTACTATTTTAGTTTAGACAGATTGAATTTATGTGCGTTAAGATAGGATTTATCTGAGGGAAGAATTTTTTTCTATTTGGGATAGTTTAGGATGTGATACTGGAAATGAACAGACTTGGAATGATTATTGATCTTACTCATACATCGAAAAATGCAATGGAAGAGATTTTGAATAAGTCCATGGCGCCTGTTGTCTTCTCGCACTCTGCAGGTATACAAATAGTTTTAAATAGCGTTGTGGTAAAAATATTAATTTAGTACATTTAGCAAAATTTTAAATTGCAATTTAAATCAATACTTTTAGCGAGAAATATTTGTGACAGTGAAAATAACCTTGATGATAGCATCCTTAAACTCGTGGTAAGATTAAGTGGAAGTTAAAGTCGCCGTGTAAAGCAAATTCGTTTAATTTGAAAAATGGAAAGGTGAAATAGATTTTTTAAATTGGTTTTTAGAAAAAGAACAAAGGTCTGATTATGATAACGTTTGATGCAAAAACGGTGTTGTGTGGCGAAGGCAAAGAGAGCCCAACTTTGCATCACGTAATCGGTGAGAAAAACCTGAAAGTTGAGATTGTGTATGGTAAACAAGAGAATTTGCCATTTATAATATTTTTTAACAGAACACATTGACTACATAAAGGAGAAGATCAGCATTGACTACGTCGGAATAGGAAGCAATTTTGATGGAATGGAAAAGTTGTAAAACTGTCATTGTGCTTTACATATTACCTGTTCATTGTGCTGAAATTTAAACGCTCTTTAACAATTTTAGACCTGTAAAAGGACTAGAAGATGCCTCAAAATTTCCCGAGCTGTTTGCTGCAATGGTGGAGGACGGCTGGGATCACGACGACTTGGAAAAAATAGCTGGTAAAAACTTTATTCGTGTCTTTGAGCAAGTGGAAAAGGTACGGGATAATTTTGAGGACATGGATCCGGTTCAAAACTACGTGGAGAGGAAGTACATACGAAGGCACTGGGACAAAGATAACTGTACAAGTAGATATGGAATCTATCCGTTTGACTCTGGTTACCCCTCATACATGCTCCCCAACTTTAACTTACTTAGTGATGTAACCCTCGCCAATATGACTTCCCGAATCCGAAGGAACTGGATGGGAAGAAGAAGGCATTCCCGAAGACACAGAGATAGGGATAGTGACAGCGAAAGCATAGAAGAAGACATATTATAATAAATTGCTAAATGACCCAATTTTCTACTACTACTAAATCGTCCATGTAGATTTAAGTACCTAATTTCTTTTCTCTAATAAAAATCCATTTTTTTGTGTCCATCAAACACTTCATTCCAACATTTTTTATTTTTCCTTTCATTTACTTCCTTTCCTTAGCAAAATATATATTTTCTTCAATTAAAAATTGCAGTCCACAAAAACATAATAAATCAACAGGTCATCATTATCGGAGCTATACACATATAGACAAACAAAGTAACAATGCTTAATTACCTAAAAACTACAATAACAATTAAAATAACAATTAAAATGAATCACAAAATTATTCTATTCTCACACTCTCCAATAAAACAAATACGGCTACGACTACTGTACAAGCAAACAGCAAAATTAATCGCCTTTTTTAAGGACAACAGTTTCCGCTCCTTCACACACTCCAAACAATGAAAGACAAAAAACATTTAACAAGAGTAAGTCAAAGAATGGGAAAACAATTAACAACAAAAGATTACAAAAAATATTTCGTAATTAATTAAAACATTTAAAAATCAGTTTAAACAACAACAATCACGAAACATATAAAATTACCAACAAAAACAATTAAAAAAAGTAACAAGTCTTCCTCCTCCATAATAATTCATTCCTAAATACATATTAATTATAAGAAAAGGTGTGCCTTAGAGTTCTACAAAACAATGAACTTCTGGTTTTTTAAATAAAAAAAAGTAACAAGTCTTCCTCCTCCATAATAATTCATTCCTAAATACATATTAATTATAAGAAAAGGTGTGCCTTAGAGTTCTACAAAACAATGAACTTCTGGTTTTTTAACAATTCACAATTTCTTTTCTTTCTTTTTATTATTTACACTCATTTATTTTTATTAATATGGCTCGAGTAGAAAAAAAAGTTTTTTAATGGGCCTACCACTAAAAAGGGTCATTTTTGTCATTAATTCTCCTTTAAAAAACAACCTCACATTTCGGATAACAATGCAAACTAAAAAATATCGAAATCCAGTCAATTAAAATGTTTCTGCGTAAAAAATTGGTCATGAAGGTTGGTTGTTGGTGTAGTGGCGTCTTGTCTGTAAATGGTCATTCTACTTCCTATAATAGAGTCCTCATCCTACACAAAAAGCCTTTGGCTTTTCTAAAGTAATTAACATTGCCAAATTTTTATAGACAGAAATCTACTAATACAAGGGGAAAGGTGTAGTGTACTTATTCACATTACAAACTTTAAAAAGGCATCACTTCTCATTTCATTTAAACAAGACAGGACGTTTTAAAATCTTAGCTCAAGCGTTTCTCAGATCATATTATAGCAGTAAAAAGTGCTATTTATGGAATTATGCAAGTAGCTAAAAAGCACATTAACCTAAATTATAAAAAAATATTAAAATAGAGACCAGTTCAAAAATATAGCAAACTTCTCATTTGTAAAGGTAGTTCTTGGCTTCCAGTGTTGGGTAGCCGCACTTTCCGTGATGTTTCTTTGAAACCTAATAAAATACGATTACATATCAGTAAACCAAAAATTCATTAATTAGGTAACTACAAAAGACGAAACAATCACACAAAGAGAGAACCTGACCTCTTTACATATGCCTTTAATTATAGTTTATAAATTCATTAACGGCGTCAATTTTAATCTTTATATTAAGCTAATTGCGTCTTACATACGAAAAAAATTAATTTAAAGTCATTTTTCTAAATGTATGCCAGCTTCAATTAAAAACAACACAATAAACAGCAATTCTTCTTTACATTGTCCTCATAAAAATATAATGATAGTTGACAATTTTTTTGCTCCCTGTTCACCAGTCTCATCAACAGCACACAATCCTCACATCAACACATCCTACACAGCACTCATTCTCCCAAACATTATTATTTTTTATTTAAAAGAAAACGTGATTTACACAGCAATTATCCTTTTTAACTGACTCACCACAGCATTTTACATTGCTTCCACTTACTCCCAAACCAGCTCCTTCTAACAAGCATTTTCCTGTGTGTAGCATTTTTTAATATCCCGAAAATCGTGAGTACTTTCACAGCTCCCATTTCTCTCCTTTATCAGCAGCAGCAGCATTCTCAAAAATGGATTTTTGTGTGAGCACCCAGACAGAGCACAGCACAACAACAAAAATTATCTTTTTTAATTCTCTTGTTGACATCCATTTTCATTTTCAGCTAATGGCCTATCTCCATCTTTCCCATTGCAAAAAAAATATTTTAGTCAAATTCGCGCACGTTTATCTTCCTCTAATTGAATATCTTTCTTTTATGTTGGCAATAAATGCAACTGCAAAAAATATATTTTATTTACAGTGCCAGTCCGAGAGTGTGATGACGTGACACTAACTCTTGGCTTAAATCGCCTAAGACCAGCACTATCTCCACCAGCTGCATTCTTTTTTCACTATATCTCATGTTTATTCATTTAACTGGCATATCTCGCGAATTCGCAATTAGAAAAAAAAATCATAAAACTTGTCAGTTTGGCTATCAATGGTTGAGCTTCGTCTTTTTAGAATGGTATTAAATCCTCGGTTTGTTTTTAAAGCCTAAACATTTTCGCTGAGTGCATCTTTCCTTTCAAAGTTGGCCATTAGTACAAAGGAGACCTCATAAAAATTGGATGTGTCAACAAATCATCGTGTACTTCCACTGGGATGAACGCACAAGAGAGAGGAAAATGACCTAATCAATATATTTTTTTCAAAGAAGAGACTTAGGTTGAGGCACAAAATAAGGAAGGCATATATACTTTAAGTCAGGTTAAGGGAGTATATGCAAAAATTTCTTTGCCAAATGGCAAGGTCAGTCGGAGACGTGTAAGGAGCTAATTATTATACGTCAATAAACAATATACATTCCCTCATGCACAGTCATTTTTTCCTTTTCGTCAAGCAGACTAATAAAAATGAGCAATTTCGCTGAAAATGAAGGAGAGGAGTAGTTCGAGCTAAAATCTCCTTAAAACTGGCTCAACCACAGGATCAGCTACAAGCACACTGAACAGGATTGCGAAGGGAGAATTAATCATAAATGAAAAATGAAACTTTTACTGCCAAATTAGTTTCTGGCAGATTTTTAAATATTGGTATTTGGCTGACAAAAATTTGCATCCCATTTAAACAGAGCGAGTTTTTTGTGAGGTGAGCGTGAGCAGTGCAGATGCAAAAAAATGTGGGAGTTTTGCCAAAGGCAATATTGTGTATTAAAACTTGGTTAAAAATTGAAAATTGTTGGATCATCAATCAAGATGGCAAGTTAGAAGATATGGGGAATGGTGACTGGTAAATGATGACGATGAGCACTTTCATCCTTGACACCAGTTTTTAAAGGCTGTCAATAAATACTAACTACCAACCACTTTTAAATTTATGCCCTGGTAGCCTGTCCCATTCGCTTTTTTAAGGGAAATGCAAAAATGCACTTCACGTCACGTCGCAGACGTATAATAAGTACCTAAGCTTTTAAAAGGACAACCGGAAGTTGACGAGTTGTTGTTGCTGTTGATTGAAAATGGAATGAAAAAGCTAATTTTTGAGGGAATGGGACTTACCCACAGTTTTGATTACGCATTTCGCACTCATTCCGGTAGAATTTGTTATCTGACCCACAAACAAATTCGCGACGACTCTCACAAATTGCGTTGCAGAACTTGGTCGTTTGGCAGCGTTCCAGCGGCACCCTCACCACTCTCTGGCCGCAAGTATCCCTCTTCATTTCGCACTCCGTTCTATGCAAACAATGTTCAGCCAATCAATTAATCACTCTTTCCCGATTAGACACCTGTGAAATTTGGGGTGGATGTCATAATGACAAGCTGTCAAGTGAAAAAGTGACAACTTGCCAACTGCCAACTTTACACCAAGAGGGAAAATTGGACAGGAACATAAAACTAAATTGATCGTCATTGCCATTTGTTGTCAAAAACGACAGGATTTTTATCAGTCCATCCATCAGTAAAACACTTTAATGACGAGAGCAATTGATTGAATGAGTCTCAATTTTAAAAAAGTGAAATGTCACACATTTCATCTTGTCTAGCCCTCTACTCTCCCATTGTCTCTTTCTTTTTTACCTGTACACATTTCCATCCGATCCACAAACAGGCTCGTCTGAGGCTTCATCTTCCGCACATGCCTTCGCATTTCCACATCGCTCAGGAGAAGTCAGATTCGTACAGGCTCCCCAGTGCGCCATCTGGATACCTTTCCTATTATTTTTTTTATTAAAATAACAAAATAAACATTTAAAAATTGCAATAAATTTTAATAAAAAAATTTCTGCGTTCAGTTCCTGCTGAGATCTCGCTTTAAACAAAATAATATGATGAATTGTGACTTTAGCAAAAACAAATCGCAGATTTATTTCAATAAATATGCATAGTAGCCATTCAACTCGAAAATAGAATAAAAATACAGAAATGGTAATTTCCTGCATTTGAAAATAAAATAGTGATGAGTACGACACGTCGGGATTTTTTATTATTAATGGATCTTAAATCATCAAGCATGACTAACAAATTATCACTTGAGCATGTCTAGAAAAAAGATGGGCGATGAGTCTTTAATGATCTTTTTCAGGAGCTTCTTTCTTATCTTTCCTCCCAAACAAAAAATACTGCCTGTTGCTGCGCCTATTATTTTCTCACTTCACTTTATGACGAGAGAAGCCAGACAAAAAATAAGAAATATTTTTTTGGTACAGTGAGTGGTTAAAAATAAGGAGCCGCTTCTTTCAAAGTGATGTGTGATGTGTTTTTAGCACATAAAAAAGTTTATTTTTTTCAATTTCTATTTAAATACCACTGGGGTAGTAGATTTCACTGTTGAATGGTTCGATGCAGGTGGTAACGCATCTCATTTTTAGCTGCTTTTCTCGTTTTAAAAACTGTCAAAAGCAATTTTCGCTAATCTGCGTTGAGTAGATAATTTGCATCCTACTGCGAAAGGGCATGAAAATATATTTTTAGGTAGGAATGGTGCCCACAAAGTGCAAATTCCTTTCTTTCTTCGCATTATTTTTACGGCTGGTGAAGAAAAGGAAAAGCTGCTCTGGCAAATACATATGGATAGACACGGACTATTACTTTTCCCTGCGCATTTTTACCTGCAAGTTGAGATTTGGAGAGTGCACCAGTTCTGGTACGTCTTTCCGTCAGTGCCGCAAACCGGATCGTAGTTGTTCCCACACCGAATGATCTTACACTTTTCGTCCTTCTCGCGACACTTCTCAAACGACACTTTGTTCGTTTTGATCTTTTGAGGTCTACAAAAACAATGTCACTTTAATATAGTATGTCAATGTCTATAACAATGACTCGTCATTTTTAAACATTCCTCGGAGTGATTGTGATTATCAGGTTAACAAGGTTAAATGTTTTTTAACGGAGTAGTACACACTGTATACAACTACCTAATTTTTTTTCAAGATGTTGTTTTGTCTTACCCGCAGTTCATCATTTTCAGCTCGCACTCATTGTCATAAATCAAGCCATCGGAGCCACAAACCGGCGAGATCGTCTCACTTTCACATGTTGTCGATTTGGGACATCCATTCTCGGCTCGTCTCTCTCGGACACAATGGGAGATTGGCACTTCAAAAACGTGTTTGCTACCCAGGCACAAAAAAATTTTTGATTGACGAGACGTAAAGGAATAAATGCATTGAAAATCAATTACAGCACTCCGCCGTTAATTAACCTTCTCACAAGAGAAAAAAAAACGAGGATGACTTGANAAAAAATTTTGATTGACGAGACGTAAAGGAATAAATGCATTGAAAATCAATTACAGCACTCCGCCGTTAATTAACCTTCTCACAAGAGAAAAAAAACGAGGATGACTTGACTTCAGAGTTCTGACAACTAAAACAATTAGCGCGGAGGAAAAAATTCTCTAACGAGATTTCTTCATTTCAACTACCTCCATAAACCAGCATTAATATGAAAAAAGGTAGCGACTTTTCTGGTGGGAGTAGGGATCCCTTATTAGAGTGGGGTAGCTATAGCTGGTTTTTTGAAAGGTGATAAGTGATAACGAGCCGTGTCACAACAAATTATTTTTTAATTTTTTTTATCTCGAATTATCGCTAAAAAGCTATACTTACCCCAGATGGGGTGAAAGGGAGAAAGTAATTAGTGATAAAGGGTACTCTTGTTGGGAGGGAAGCTGCCTAATTAAATTTATCTTCGGTAAGCTATTCCCTAAACGGACAAAAAAGGAAACTTGTGCGGAGACATATTAATGCACTAGAGTGAGTGAGGGTATCTCTAAAAAACGCTTTCATTTTCGACAGCTGTACAAATGTGAAGTAGTGAGAAAGGTCAATAGACACAAAAGAGCTTTCGATTTTTTACCAAATTTGTAGTGGAATTTTCTGCAAGATTTTTTTCTTTATGTGAAAGTGGTAATGACGATTGAAAAATAATTGAAAGCAATTTTCCAATAAAATATATTGCCAGGTAGGGATCATACGAGATGAAATAAATTGGTAGTAACCTTTCCACTAGACAAAAACTGTTAACTACACTTAACTGCATAATTTTCCTATTACAAACCAAAAAGCATATTTCATTTTTTCTCATCTGTGTTATTATTATTAGCCGTTTTGTAATCATAATCGCTCTCACAAAAAATAGGTGTAATTTATCTGCATTGTTACGCACATCCTCTTTTTTGCTCTTGATGCATGCTGTTACGGTCACAGGAATTAACCGTACTACAAAAGTACCATTTTCAAATATATTTTTATTCTCGTCACACATTTTTTATGTAGTCAAGTCATCCCAACCAACCTCCACACTTCGTACAGCACTTTTACCGAGATTTGTACGGTGGTAGCTATTTTTTTCATAATTTCTCCTTCTGTGCTGCGGTGGAAGTCAGGTAAGATTGTCAGCTCTAATGCTAAAACTGCTTTAAAATCAACTCACCCACAGTTTTTCATTTTCATCGCACAGCCATTATGGTAGAGCCTGCCATCCGAGCCACAAGTTGGTTTAGAGATCCTCCAACACGAATCACCGCAATGTTTTGTGGTCTGACACCGTTTCAGGGATGTGCGCACTACGCCTTGTCTACAACCAAGGGGAATGGAAAACGTCAACTTTTGTCTTGACGAAATATACTAATTTAATATAATTTTTTAGGCAGCCTCTCTCTCGAAGTTACTTGCGTCATTTCAGTTCTCACTGAATATTTGTCAAATTAAACGTCGCTAAAATTTACAATGTTTTAGTTAATATTCTAAAATTAACCAGATGTTAATTCGGGATTTAGGTCATGGAAATTCTAATAGAAAATAGAACGCATATGACCAAGTTTATTTTTAGTGCAATTAATTACCCGCATGTTCTAAATTTCATTTCGCAAGTTGATTTGTACACATTTCCATCCGATCCGCAAATTGGGCCGTCCTTCGGTGCGTACTTACAGGAAAGTGGGCAGTTCTCCCTGGACGCAGTCGTATTCATACATGGGCCACTATGCGCCAGGTAAATTCCTCTCCTGCAAAATGTTTTAAAATTCGAAAAAAAAGATAATTTAAAATCTTGAAAGCTTAACACTGTCTTTTTATTCACGGACTCTCCTCATAAGAAACAATCTGGTACAATGAACATGCAAATGTTTCCTCACACGTGCTATCCCTATATACTTCGTTCATCACATGCCAACTGAAAACGAATGCCAATATTTTTGTATGACATCATAATATCATCCATCCTCTCTTCACCACTTCACCTAAGTCTCACTTTAATAGCTTTAATAAATTTTAAAACTCGCTACATGCTTTTCCGCTCAAATGAAATGAGCAAAGGAAATAAATAATTTTTTACTAGTAAGTGACAACCTGTAATTCGAGAACAGATACAGATAAATAAGCTATAATAACAGAGGAGGAAATAAAAAAATCTTTTGAAATGTCTCAATCTCGTTTTATTTTAATTTATAGTCATTCATTCGCTGTCTGGGTGTGAATGGAAAATAAAAGAATGAAAGTCATAGTGTAGAAAGTGACTTATTTTAACAGATAATTTTCTTCCAATACATTTCACTTCACCTTACTTTTTTTCTAAACGTCAAATCACCATCAAATCCCTGCAGAGTACACGTTATGAATGATCAGTTAAAATGGTAATTCGTGGTTAATAGAATCACTTGAGAAAAAAATCAATTGTTCGTTAAATACCTATCCATTTATTATTATTTTGCTGTTTTCCCCTTCAGATTAGGATCAGAGCAGGAGGGCAATGTGCAAAAGTCAGAGAAAATTGAGTGGTCAGAGTCATAATCTGACTTGCGGAATGGATGGTGTTGACAGCTCAACAATGATTTAGTGTTGTTCGTATGAAAATGACATGCATTTTTTGCCATCTGCCTGTTGCAAGCAACATTTTTTATTTTACTTTATCCGTACATAAATTGGAAAGAGAGCAGCGAGCAGAGTAAAGAGAATGTAATACATACACAATTATTTTAGTGGAATGAAGAGCGTCTTTATATTGGCGATAAGGATTTTCTTCAAAGAACATTTCTCATTTTTTCTCTGCTGCGCAGTCTCTTGTCGAATTCGACTAAAGCAGGTTTTATTGTAAATTGCTGATTTATATCTGAGGAAAGAGAAAGATGTCTGAGAAATCTAAATGAATTTGAAATTAGGAAAACAGGATCCATCATTGGACAACAAGGAAAAGAAAAGATTTGCGGGGATGATAAGGAAATGGACAGATGTTTTTGTCTTTGGATACCTATTCAACATTTTTAAGAAATTTTCTGCTAAAAAAAATATGGAAAGGGGGGAAATGAATAGTTATATAAAGAAACGCAAAACCTGCAATTTACCCCCCACTCCTGTCAAGTGCATTGTCACTATTGTCAGGCAGTTATAGTCCTGCACAGAGGTGCGTCGTGAAATTTTCCACTTCCGTAAAGTTTTACTTCATAGTTCATACCTTTCTTACGGATCCCGGAACATTACAGTATGCTTACATCTAAATTTACATCTGGCACCAACTAATTAAAAATATATGTTTTCGACGTTGAAGTCAATCTATCTGACAATCTTTCAATAATTTGGTGTAATGCCTAAAATAATTTTTCTAATCAAAACTGCTCAATTTCATACTGAATTGCGCCAAAACTACAAAAAAAAATTCGCAAAATTCCCTCCATCCTCATATCTCAATCAAACAAGCTTAGTCCGATCCTGATAAGATAGTAGAAACAGGAAAACAATCTTAAATAGTATTAAGATCACATCAGATAATATATTTTTTGCACGGATGTTTTTTTTGTTTATTACTATACAACGGTTTTAAAAATTATTGTCAAATTTATTACGGGTTATTTATCACATCCACTAAAATTACTGTATTATATGTACTTTTCCGTTCTCATTCCTCTTCCCTCCGAAAAAAAACATCCGCGAATATTTCGCAGTGTAGTGTGTGTGCAATAAAAATTATTATTATTTATGAAGGGACATATAATAATTAAGCGTTCACACAAAAGGGAGAGAAATATGAGTGAGTATGAAGTGCAATAAAAATTATGAGAAAAAAATAAAATAAATGAGCTGACTCCAACTCACATGCAAACCTCCACCTGAAGAATGCACTTATTCAAGTACGTTCGTCCGTCCGAGGCGCAAACAGGGTCGAACTCATTGTTGCATTTATGATCACACCGTGAGCCACTTACCCTTGTGCAAAGCTCGAGAGATGTGGATGTCACACCTGCAAAAAATTATTTCAAACAAAAAACGTTAGTCGCATAAACTTTTTTTTATTTCACCCACAATCAACAATGCAATTCCCATCCTTTTATTTTTCGTGGTAAGTGCACATTAACTAAAAAAAATAAAATGCAAATAGAAACCGTAACGTGTGCGCATTCTTTCTGCACAGGATGGAATTTAAAGTGCATCAATAAAAGTAATCATCGCAGAATCCGGCTCGGAATTCGTTTTTAGTTTTTTATTTTGCACTGTTGCAAAAATCCAACCAACTTGGGATATATAATTTTGTGATTGACACAAATTAATACATCAGCGAAAAGCAATTAGTGTCGATAGATGTAGGATAAAAAATATTTCTTTTACCCTTTTCAATAAGTCATCATTATATCGGTCTCAATACAATTCTATAATTATTTAAAAGATCTGATCTGTGCTCACATCAGATCAACCTTTGGTAAAAAAAAAATCTATGTAATTTCTTCAATTATCTCTAATTCGAAATGCAAATCAATACAAGAGAATACTTCTGTTTTACTCTTCGCAGAAAATATTTTTTTACCTTACCCTTTCTGCTCTGCACAAAGTTAATAACATCTTTTGGGACACGATCAAAAAGAAGATAACGAGGAGAAAAAAATTCCTAATGGATGAACAATGCCAGGGGAATAATTGGAATGTGGATTAATCTAATGTAATTTGAATTTGTTTCTTTTAACTCCTCATTATTCCGTTGCGGTAACCCACTCATCACTTGAATAATTAGGTTTAGAAAAAAAATCCTTCTTCTTTCTCGGTGATGACGATGACGATGGCAGAAAAGCTGTGTCTGCTGTCTGGTTTTAAATATTTTGCAGACTTAGCCTTGTCCTTCATTTTTCTACAATCTACAATAGTATTGGCAATTGACTGCTGTATGTGCCGGGGGAAGTGGGCAAAAGGAGCAGGATCAAAAGGGCAGATAAGGTAGAAGTAATTAA
>JAHZND010002659.1:0-16225 GCA_027744115.1 Acrocyrtus sp. NNG-2020
TACAACTTTCCTTTCTTCATTTAAGTTGTTGTAGTTGTAGTTGGGCTGTACAGATGTGTATATTTTTTGGAGAGGACGTGTTTAGTTGCGGTGAAATGCAGGAGCTATATAGGAATGATATCTTATTATGAGGAAAAAAAATCGGTACGGATCTAGTATAAAGTGTAGGATAATTACGTAAGGGAAGTCCAGAGCAGCATGTGCTGTGGAATGGAGAAGATGTGTGGGGCGATATTATATGGTTGGAGTAGGTGGTGGGCTTTTATGGTGGGGGTTCCTATGATGAAATATGAAATACGGGCATGGAAATGGGGGTATGTATGTGTGGAGAAGGCGAGGGTGCAGATGTAAGTGTGTGGAGATATGTGCTGGAGACTGGAGTGAAAGTTTTTTTATATATAGTTTTAGGGTGGACGGTGAGTCGGGAAAAAAAGGATGGGAAAAGCGCTCTACTTTGAGGCATGAATATTTCAGAGTGGCTTAAAGTAAAAGGGAAAATGGAGTGTACACGGAGTGGCGGAATGGAAAGGGAAGTGGAAAGGATATTGTATGGAAGGGATGAATGGCTAGCAACAGCAGTCTACATTAGATATGTATGAGGAGAGCGGGAGCACTCGGGAGAAATCGAGAGCAGCACCGACGCCTTCCCTTTTTATGAGATTTTTTTTGGGGAGCGAGTTTACAAAGCTAGCAAAAAAGAAAGGAAAGAGAAAGCTCTTTTTTCTTGTACGGTGTATCCCGTGTGGCGTACGTACTACGTCAAACAGAAAAGTCCACGAAAATAAAAAAAAAAGTGGAGAATATACTGAGAGAGAGAAAATTCTCATCCACATCCACCCAAAAAAAAGTATTTTGAGCTATACTGGAGAACTGGAGAAAAAAAAGAGGAGGCTGGGTGGTGTGGTAGCGCAAAATGTATGAAGTGAGATTGTTCCAAAGTTTGTTGGCTGACTTGTCTCAGGGAAGTTGTGTGTGGAGAGTGCTCCTCTCAGTGCGACAACGACAACCACTTTCCTCTAAATCTTCTGATCACGTTCATCCGGAGAACGAACTTGATCAAAAGCCATAAAAAATATACTCACACTCATTCATCTACCAGAACTGAGCAAACAGAAGGAGGAAGTGAAAGCAGCAGAAAAAAAATCCCTTTTTATCAGACTCAGTTCCACCCTCTCATCACTCTTTGTGTGCGGAGAGTGTGGCCAGGAGAAGGAAAATTCTGAAAATAAATATTCAACTTTTTCTTCCCCATCGCACTTTTCTTCCCTATCACTTTGCATTTTTTAAATAAAAATAATTCGTGACCACTTTTAATAATCTGGACAGATAGAGAGATAGTTCCAGTGTTCCAGTGAAAAGTAGACTCTAATAATAATAATAAGCAGCATCAAAACTCAGGACAAAAATTGTGCTTTACCGAAAGTGAATTGCTTCAGCTAATGGGAACATTTTCGAGGCATTGTTCCCATTAAGGCGAAATCAGTGTCTTGACTCTGTAACGGCTCATTAGTGTCTAGCCAGCTAACGTGTCCTTACACTTTCTACCTTTTCACAAAACACAAAATTGTCATATTTACACGCTTTCTCCACACTCAAGTCTTATTTGGAGTGTCCCTCCCAAAACAAAAAAAAACTGTGGACGTGACTTATCCTCTGCTAAATCTAAATTTTCATCTTCCTGGAAAATTCTAGGAAATCGCTAAAAAAATAAATGTCAGTGGGTATCTCTCTCTCTCCACAGAAATATTCTCCAGTTGTTGACTTAAGTGGCTTCGCTCAAAGACAGAAGAATTTACAAAATCACTAAAAAAATATTCTCCTTGTTGAAAAAACTAATTCAATAAAAAACTTTTTTTTCGGAAAAGGAGTGGCAGTTCAGTGGAGCTTAAAATTAGGAGGAATTTCTTTTTCGAGCTAAAAACTTTCTCTTTAAAAAAAGTTTTTTTTGAGTTCTCGAAGAAAAATAAAAAAGGAAAAAGGGAGAGTCTGCATTCCAGTGTCCATTTGATTGAGTAACGTCAAATATCGTGTTTGAGCTACAAAAAGACATTAGCAGCTATCCGGCAGACACTGGCTGGAATCAGATAGAGTCTGGTTCTCCTTCGCGGTAGCTCCTATTTTTCTTCTCTCCGTTCTCTGGACACAAATAAAAAGTTTTTTTTAAAGGTTTGCTTTGTGCAGGTAAAAAAAGCAGTTCACTCCCGTCGGAGCAGCAACAAGAAGCGGACTTCTAAAAATAATTCTTTTTTTTTCCTGTGCTCTTTGGATTCCGCTCTCCGCTCGCCGACTCAGGACACTTAATCCGTGAAAAAAAACGTAATCGTTTTTAATTCATTTAAAAAAAGACTAACTATTCTTGCAAAAAATATACTTTTTGCACACTACTACTGCACACCTAACAAACCTAAAAAAAATTATAGCAGTGGGTGTTGACATGAGCATATCTTTCTTCTTCTTGCACAATTTCATTCCGTAGCTGCTTTAGTGTTTATCATTGACTAGAAAAAAAAGAGTTTGCTGACGTCAGTCAAAAAAAAAGAATTTTAGTGAATGGATACGGAAAAAAACTCTTTTTTTTATCTTGCAGCAACAGCCAAAATATAGGAATTTTTTTAAAAAAAAACGGAGAAAAAGAAGGAATGAAGACCGGCCACGAAAATGCACCGCCGCACCGCTTATCCACATAAAATTTATTAAGTGAGCACACAGACTCAGCAAAAATTCCGTATTTTTATCTTTTGCATGAAAAATATATTTTGGCTTCAGTTGATTGAGTGAATGTGAGTGTGGTGTGGTGACTTGGGAGAGAAAAAAGGAGCGATTACGCTTCCAGTCTTTTCTTCTTTTTTTTTCCTCCTCCGCTTTTCCATGCAAAGACTTTGAATTCCAAGTTCCAGAGGAATGCATAATAAATAAAGGAAAAAATTCTAATGTGAGTGGCGAGGGAAGTACGTGTTTAAGTTGTAATTCATGTTGAAGCAGAAAAAAGGACAAAGACAGAAGGACGATATATAAAAAAAATATATTTTTTTTCTTCCAATGAAGTGCTGAATGGTAGGTCGATAAAGAAATTTTTTTTTTGTGCCGTAGAAAGCATTTTTTCTTCTTCTCCTTCTTGGGCGGAAAAAAATCTTCTTACTGCAGTATTTACGTGCTCTGCTTTCTCTTAACAAAGAACAATTTTTTTGTCGACTATATTTTTCCCTTCTTCGTCTCCAGCGAGAGCCAACTTGTAGAGAAAAAATGTATATAAAAAAGTGGGATGAATCAACAAACAAAAATGCAGGACGAATGAAGGATAAAATCTTACCTTGAACTTGTCTCGAAAAAAAAGCAAGAAAAAGCAAAGGAGAGTGGAGTGGTGTAATATGCGACTATTATATTTGTGGTATGGATAATATGCCTGGACAAAAAAATAAAAGCTAAAAGCAGAGAAATGAACAATTAATTAGTAAGCGGACTATCCACTATCATAGTATTGTCCTTGTCAGTCGATGAAAGTAAATTTGTGCCGCTTTCTCTTACATTTCTGTGTACGTGAAGGAGGTATAATTTAACGGAGGAGTGGTAGAGACAGAAAAGACAGCGACCGCGACGGATATTTCCACTAGGCATGAGCACACAATAATTTTTAATCTGCTACTAAATAATGGTTGTGACCACGTAAGTCTTCTCCACTCTTTTTTTACTGAAATTTCGCATATATTTGTGGTAGAATTGCTTTTGCCTTTGACTGAAAATTGTAGCGGTTATGCATTCCACTAGGCATGAGCACACAATAATTTTTAATCTGCTACTAAATAATGGTTGTGACCACGTAAGTCTTCTCCACTCTTTTTTTACTGACTAAAAAAAGCATAGAAATCCTTTTTTTCTGTTTTGTCTTTTTTTCTCCTCTAATTAATTTCGCATATATTTAGAATTGCTTTTGCCTTTGACTGAAAATTGTAGCGGTTATGCATGCCATAAGAAGAAAAAGAATATTTTTCTGGAGAAATCAATATAGCACATACACTGGTTTCCACTGGACATTTGGAGCCGGCCACGACATGGGAATGAGTCATCGGAAAAAAAGATATAAAAATCGATTTTGCTAGAAAAGGGAAAATGAAATTGCATATTGAGTGCTTCTGAAGCACTTTTGATGTGTCCTTCTGCGAAAATGTGAATGGCGAAGATGTACAATAATTCCAATTAAAGGGGGGTAGTGAAAAAAAAGTTGATGTGGGAGAGAGAGAGAGAGGAAGCACTTTTACTTGTGCGACTTCCCTTCCCCGGACAAAATAACTACTTCATGAGTCTGCAAAAAAAACTGGAATTGGGTTATGTGGAGGAGCCGTTAAAAAAATTAGTTACTATTTCTTCTCTGCACATAACAATAGGCCAAGCACGCATGATTGGGAGCAGCAAATAAAAAATATGCTTTGTCAGTGGCATTCTCATGAGAATCCCATTTATTTTCTGGGGGAGTACGTGACCCGCTTCTCCTGTCAGGAATTTTTGTATTTTCCAGTGAAAATAAGCAGAAAGAATTTGTTTGTACTTGACAGCACTTGTAATAATCACGCGGATTATTAGTGCTAATAGTCCCCAGGGGAAATTGAGCGGCTAAATAAGTAAAAAAAACGAAAATTTTTGGGAGTGTGGGTGGGAGGAAAATGGACTCAATTTTATTATTGAATCCATGTTTATTTTTTTTCTTTGTTTCTTGTACTGCCAATAGAAAAGGAAAAATCATTTTCGTTAATAGCTCCATAAATTATGTAGTCCAGTCCAGTCCACTCCACCCAAAAAAAGGCCGTGTGCATTCTGTGCCTCTCTCGAAGAAATGTAGCGTTTGGTTGCAGCGCTCCCATTCCACATCCACAGTCCGGCACTCTGCATACTTGATTGGAGTGGATTGTGGATTTGCGGATGGAGAAATAATGCTCGGCGCTTTCACTGCAGAATACCGAAAACTGCCACACTTGCAGTTTGATTGATCCCCCGAATAAAGCACGGATATTGGAAAATCAGTGGCCTAAATTTTTCCCGGGGGCTACTTAATATTCTCCTGCTGGGTGGCCAGAATGGATAAGTAACGTTCCCATTTTTTCCCCTTTTCCAAAACAAAATGAGCTCATCTTGTAAATAGTGGTGTTTTAGAGATGGAGTGGCAAGTAAAATATACGTAACAGTCTAAAAAATTATGGAGAAGGAGATTGAAGGAAATTCATAATTTTGGCGGGGCCAGAATTTAGCGTTTCCGGTAGGCAGAGTAGCAGCGTTTAAAGGGCAGGCTGGGGCGGACTTTAACTATAATTTAAAAAGGGGTGCGTGCTAAAGGTGCTACTATAACACTGGAGCTAGTTAAAAGGGGTTGTTGTTGATTTTGATGAGGATAGGACAAGAGCCATTATTCATATACGTACGGTCTAGTTGCTGCTTTAAAGCCTGCGTGTTTCCAAATAATGACCAGTCTCAGGGGGTCCAATGGTGGAGGCTAGTGCAGGAGTGAGATTGAAGGAAATTCATAATTTTGGCGGGGCCAGAATTTAGCGTTTCCGGTAGGCAGAGTAGCAGCGTTTAAAGGGCAGGCTTGGGCGGACTTTAACTATAATTTAAAAAGGGGTGCGTGCTAAAGGTGCTATAACACTGGAGCCAGTTAAAAAGGGTTGATGTTGATTTTGATGAGGATAGGACAAGAGCCATTATTTGTATACGTACGGTCTAGTTGCTGCTTTAAAGCCTGCGTGTTTCCAAATAATGACCAGTCTCAGGGGGTCCAATGGTGGAGGCTAGTGCAGGAGTGAGATGCGAGATGTAAATATTTGATGAAAATTGTAAAATGAAAATTATATGACAGCTTATGGCAGGCAAGGATAAATGTGGAGACGGGAGGCGGGTTAAAAGGAGAAATTAATATTTGAGGTAGTCAAAAGTGAAAGAGAGTGATCCCGTGATTGCAATCGATTTTATTAATGCGCCCGTTCAAAAAAAAAGTTTATGGGGAATGGAGAAAATGAGAGCATTAGCACTATTCCCACTTTTCCTTTTTTTGCATGGAAGTAATAATAACGTGAGGCACGTTAGAAGGTCTTGTGTCTGCAAAAGTTAGCACGAAGAGCAGTTTTTTTTTATATATTATGGGCACCTTCCTCCAGCTCACTTCTTCCTGAGCACAATAAAAGCAAACATTAATCATACGAGTCGGGGTGGAAGTGGAAAGTCATACGTTACCTCAAAGCGACGTCTCCGATATCGATTTGTCCCAATTTTCCTCCACACAGGAAAAGTTGACTTTACATGAGCAGTGAGCAGTGACGGGTGACCGGTGGCTTGGTGGCTGGTGGCCAGAATTACCGCACTTTTCCATACATGTACACGGGACTAAGGCGTAATTAAGATGGAAAAAATAGTTAAGAAATATATACATTTATATTCAGTAATTAACTTTAACTATGAACTTCCTGACCCTTCCCGAACTCATGTTTACATGCACACACCGGCCCCCATTCCTAATTAGTTTATCTTTAGTACATGTCACGAAAAAAAATTTTTATTTTGCTGGAGGATCTGGGTCTGAATGAAGTGTTTGCTGAGAAAGTTGCAATATGGCGAAAGAATGTGACCCTCTTAGAGTGCCCCACTTGAGAACACAGGAAAAGTTGACTTTACATGAGCAGTGAGCAGTGACGGGTGACCGGTGGCTTGGTGGCTGGTGGCCAGAATTACCGCACTTTTCCATACATGTACATGGGCTAGGGCGTAATTAAGATGGAAAAAATAGTTAAGAAATATATACATTTATATTCAATAATTAACTTTAACTATGAACTTCCTGACCCTTCCCGAACTCGTGTTTACATGCACACACCGGCCCCCATTCCTAATTAGTTCATCTTTAGTACATGTCACGAAAAAAAAATTTTTTATTTTGCTGGAGGATCTGGGTCTGAATGAAGTGTTTGCTGAGAAAGTTGCAATATGGCGAAAGAATGTGACCCTCTTAGAGTGCCCCACTTGAGAGAGTTACATCCATATTCTGGAGCATTTTTAATGTGGCTGAGTGCACAGGGCGCAAAGCAAAGCGGATTTGGAGATTTTTTTTCTCCGACTTGAGAGTAAGCATTCCAAAGGATTATTTTTATTAAGTGCGACGTTTTTCGGAAAAATAATGCATACCTTTCTATGTTATGATCTTTGTCACGGAAGCAATTTTTTTCAATTCAGGAGCCAGCAGGAGATTTTTTCGGCATTAGAAAACCAAAAAAAAACTTTTTTTTCTGACTTTCGACTTTCCACCTTTTTCCTCTCCTTTCTCCAAGCATATGTTCCGCTAAAGCTCATTTATTGTCATCACACACCATGCACACTTTTTCCTCCGTAGTAAAAATCCGTGCTCCCGTTGCTACAAGCAGTCGCCTAGTCTCTTCAGAATAAAAAATACGTATTCTGCAGGATTATTCATTTCACCATTTTTATTTTAGGCCGGCGGTGCCACACGGCATGTGTTTAGTTTTGTGATGTGATAGGGGCGTTTTTTAGGCATATGGCCCCACATTAAACTTATTTTTAGATATGGACTAAACCAGCGAATTAGTGTTAAGCTCGGGAGCGTATGCTCTCCGCTCCCCATACCACACACAGTTTTTTTACTCGGCTACTTGGGAATAAATATATATTTTCTTGCTACATCTGAGAGAATGCATGTGCACCGGAATATAACTCCAACTTTTCCGTGTGCTCCAAATTTTCAGAACTCCAACAGAGCTTTATACGTCTACATGCGGAGCATTGCTGTAATGCAAGGAGCAGCTCATTTATTTATTCCGTCTCATGTTTACTGCGAAGAAAATGTTTTTTTATGCGATGCACTCTAATGGGATCTCCAAATAGTAATAGCACTAGGGTGGGATTTCCGAATTGTGGACTATATACGCAAGAACACGAAATGACATTGCCAAGTGCTAAAAAAATAGTTTACTGTACTCCTCTAAATTAAAGGGAACATCAACAAAAAAAAGTAGTATTTCCAGCGGGGAAAGTAATCTCGCTGATAAATTATCTGCTGGCGCTTCCTTTCCATAAAGAATAAATATCTGGTGCATTATATTATAAAAAAGATAAGGATAAGGATAAGGACGGCGGCGGGCTGGCTGTCCTTTTTGAAAAATAGAGAAGAATAATTTACGGCCGTGAAAGGAAAATTACTTACGCCCAGGGATAAAAATGGATTTTTATTTGCTTAATGTTCCGCAGTGAATTAGTTTGCGCTTTTTTGGAAGGGAGTAAAAAAAATAAAAAATTGCAGTTAAAAATGGATCTGATGATGCTGAGCATTGTCGTGATAAGTATTTTAGCAGGGTTGATCCTTGGACTGTACTACTTAGTTTTGAGGGAGTACTGCATGAACATTGAAATTGAGAAGGCGCCCCCAGTCGATCCCGCAGTTGAAATCACAGTATCCTGACTATCCAATGTTTGAGAAAAATAGTATTAAAAAAATTTGCTAAAATAATGCTAAATAGAAAAAAATATGCACCTGTGTAAGTAAAAAATAAATTTATATTTTCTTTTGCAAAACTTGCATGATGATCTCTGCACATTTTGGATGTGAAGGGGAGAGTGGAGAGAGCGCTTGCAAAAACAAAAATTAAGCAGATGGCTAATGAAATCAAGCCACTCACTGTCCATTGCGAAGGATGCAGGTACTATTTGGGTGTGTATTTTTGCACTGGTGACTGGACTAACATACTTTTTAACGAGTGTTTGCAAAAAAATATATATCTTAGACTGTAAAGTGGCATCATTACCGTTTAGAGCTTAAAAACAGCCTTGTTAGTAAGTTTTTTAGTGGGAGCGCCAGAGTGGCTGTGACTCTTTTTGCGAGCATGCCTCCTATTTTATTTCTAGTGTCCTTTGCCATTTTAGCTTTTGTTGGAAAACCGTTTTCAGTCAGTATGTCAGTCTGCTCGTATTAGCGTTAAAAGCTGCAATGTGTGGCCAAGTGGCTATTCTAGCAGAAGAAGTTGCAAAAGTGGTGTGGCTGTGTCTGCTTTCCTGCAGTTTGCCTGTATTTGGTGAAGGGCTTAATTAGGTTAATGAGCTAAATGTGTTTTATGTGATTCCAGATCTAGAAAATGTTGGTCCAGAATTGCCATAACAGGAACCATTCGAAAGCTGAGGCTGTAAGTAGCACTATCCAGATTTCGGCTACTTCCCAATTTCCGAACAACGGTACAGGCACCAAGTAAGTACATCCATTTATCCAATTTTTTAAATAAAAGAAGAAAAAAATGTATATCTTGAAGATTGCATTGCAAAAAAATAAAGATTGCACTGTCTGTGCTCTTTTCTATATTGAATGTGATATGCAATCTTAAATAAAATTAGGGAGCTTCCCAGATGCACAATTGCCAAAAAAAATATATTTATCCGGAACTGGAAATTATGCTGCATGAAAGTGTATTGGAGTTGCTGTTGCGGGAGGGATAGGGCCATGTATATTTAATAAATCCCCAAGGATAAGGTTTAATAGTAGTCTGGGAAAATTACATTTTCCATTTTTCGCAAACTCTTTCTGGGCAATTGGAGCTGAGATAGTGGTAGTGGTAGTGGTGCGTTGAAAATGAAAGCTAATAGGGGACAATCAAAGCGAAACGGGTATTGATTTTCTTAAAAAATGTATTTCTCGCCAAGGTTAATAAACACGAGGGGGAAAATATTGTAGCTGGACGGCGATATGAGATAATAGGATGGGGCATGGGGCACATGCTTCCTGCCAAAGTAAATTGGAGAGGCGACGAGAGTACTGGAGCCGTGCATATTTAAAGTTGAATTTTGGGTAGGTATTTGGCTTTTTTTGGCTGTGGGCATTTTATGGTAAGTGAAGGCTGTTTGGAGTTGATGGGATTGAAAGAGAGTGAATTTGGTTGTTCGTTTTCGTTGCAGCTCAAATTTCGGAGCAGGCGTTGGACTAGCGGAGCAGGGATCGCTATCACTGTCATCGCCACCATCAGTATTTATAGGATCGTTAGCGGGCCCGAACCAGAACAATGGAGATTCAGGTGACTTTATAGTGCAGAATGAGAACTTTGAGTCTCAGCGAAGCTTTCCATTATCAACTGGTAGCCCTACCACGAGAAGCACAGACACTCAGAATAACAACGGCGACGACTTGTCCTACTCGAACTCTCAGCCACAGCCACAACAGCCACTTTCCAATAACTCCCACAAGAGCAGCAGCAATAGCAACAACGCCAGCCCCCACCTATCTGACAAGAACAGTCTTGCTGACGGCGGAAAGACCGCCGACATAGAGTTCCCTCTTCAAGCTAATTACCCGACAGCGACCCCAAATTCTAAGCCCATCACAAACAGCAACGAAAAGAGCGCGTGCCAGCATAAAGTCGGAGAGCAGTCGGCGACACCGGTGTCGGTGGATGCAGAGGGAAACCAAAATCCCCCAGACGGCCCGAATAATTCTGGAGATAATTCCATTTTGAGTGAATTCGATTTCGTGACTAGCCTCAATAGATTCGAGAAGGATAAAGGCAATTATAATCTGGCTCCGCTGGAGCCTCCAGCGCTAAACTACTTTTCGAAAGCCCATCAACAGCAGCCTTCCACTGCACAAAGGGTACAAGTGAGGAAAGCGCTGAACGGCAATAGCCCGCATCTCCCCGGTGGATCCACTCCAATTCCACACCGCCAGCAGCAGCTCCCCACTCCAGTAGCCACTCCACATCTACTCCCATCTGCCTCCGCTCTGGTCGTCACTTGTCTGCCGAAGCAGGCGGCACTCGTGCACAGCCAGAGCATTAGTGAGAAGATGTCTGACGCATACCTGTCCGGGGTGAAGCCCGACAAGCTGAAGAACCAGAACTCAGCCACTAGCAATATAGTCTCCGCTACCAGTATGATGCGGCAAGGACCAACGTCTGCTCCAAACACTCCGGAATCGATGAGAAAACAGCATCTGCAGCTGTTCCGGGGTAGGATGGACCCCATGTCGATGTCCCTGCACGACAAAAAAGAGAAAATGGAGTTTAACCAGATGATGATGCGAATGAGCGAGAAGGACACGCGGCCACTCTCCTACCACGGCAGATCCTACTCGCTCGTTGGGGGAGATCCAAGACTTGACCCCAACGCCGGAAATGGAGGCGCTGGAGGGATGATTGTAAACAAGCGGCATCTCACTAGCTCCGCTTCCGCCAGAAGTAAAAAGGAGTCCACTCTCCTAAACAGGAGGTCCATGCCTACCCCGCACTTCGAGAACCGATACCGAGATAAGTTTGGTAAGCATAAATTCCAAATATCCTCCATTTTCTCCCTAATTCAAATGGATTGCCGCCAAACCTTATCAGATGGGAGCATCAGCACTTACCACCACACCTCATTTGCTGATGCGGCATCCGCTCCCAAAATTAAATCTGTGAAAGGACAAGGTTCACGGCACCCCATTTCCATTCCAGGGAGAAAATGGAGTCCCATAAAAAGGGAAAAATAATGAGATGAGCTGGAACGCATTTCCAGAAAGGAAGTTTGTTTTTAATGCTTTAGATATTTCAGATTTGGACACAAATCTTCCTCGCATTGATCTCGAGTCTATTGAGAACCATTTGCGGCAAGCACGGGAGGAAGAAAGGAAGGTAAATAATGAACGAACAAAAAATTCAATTTACTTTTTTTTCATACCATTTCCGCTTCACCTCCCAAAAAATAAATATATTCTCCCTGAGAGGAAAATCCATTTTTAGTGGCATTGGCACGCATAAATACACTCGTTTTTTTGCAGAGCCGGCACTCCACATCCTTCTCAATCTTACGAAATGCGAATCCCTTTTCCATTTCACAATCTCTGGGCTTATCATCTTACGAATTTGTTTTTTTTTCATGCAATGCAATTATAAAATGGCTCAAGTACCTAGCACATCATTACACAAAAAGCAGCTTTTTGGAGTTTTTTTTGAAGAGTGCGCGACCCCAGCTCATCAATACTAAAATGGCAAGAATCTTCTCCGTTCCGCTCTGTTACTCTTGCATCAATTCAATTCCTCTCTGCACTCCCATTCTCTTCCCTTTTTTGAAGTAAATCCCCCAAAAATATACGTTTTTACGTCAACAGTGGAAAAGTGGAAGCCTCAAAAAATATATACACGGGGATAGTACATATTTACCTACGTACCTTATTTTTCCTTACGTGTAAAATTATACTTTTTTCACACTCTTTCCTACCATTTCTGGCTTCTCTCGAATACTATAATAATTTTTATTCTGAGGACGCAGCTTTCTTGGCTTTCCTCTCAAGATATGGTATAGATTTTTTGGTGTTGATGGGATTTTAGAGCTACCGCAAAAAATATATTTTATGCGAAGGTGTATCAGTTGAAGATACATTTTTTATTGCAAAATACACTCCACAGCTATGCATCGCTGTGCTGGTAGTAACTGTAGTTTAAAAAATATTATTTTATGTACTGCTCGCCATTCACCACGCGACTATGACTTATTCACTTGCCAGTAAAAATTTCCGTGCTAAACGGTATCAATATCAATGCACAGATCAGTGCAAAATATATTTTTTTAAAAATCAAACAATGTGTCGTTCACGCCATATGCCTCACGCTGCGGCGCTGTGACACTCGTCCACGGTCATGGAGGGAATGACAGTGATAAAAAAAAATTATGGGCTGAGAGCTTTTTCATCGCAGCCAGAATAATACCAACAAAACACCTCCAATAAAAATTTACAGTAAAATGGTTAAAGCCATTTTAGATCTGGTTTGGGCTAGTCCTTTTGTCGAATTGAACTCGGCTGTGAGGATGAGGATGAGGAATAATGAACAGAAATTCTTTGAGTTCTCCTTACATAACGAAGCTGCACTCAAAGTTGTTAAAGTTCTCTGCTCAAGATTGCTATCTGACAGAGTGCAACTGCAGCTCTATTTCAAGTACCTGTACTTTACTATCTCTGAAAAAAATCTGATATCATTTTAAAGAGCTATTTTTCTGAGCTATCTAGAGAGCAGGATAATACGTAATGGTTGAGCTTATTTTTAAAAAAAGAATATTTTTTTGAAAAAAATATATTTTTAGGTATGGAGCATATAAAATGATGATGAATGAGCCTCATCTCATCTCAGCTTCATGAGCTCATGAGCCATGTAGCAGTGTGCGAAACTAGCCATTTAGGATGCCGATTTTTTAACATGCGCCATAAACGCCGTGCAACAATGGCTCAAGATTTTGATGGCTGATGGTTGAGCATTTTAATACACGCAGCTACTACTAGCCACGATGAACAAAAAACTTTGTTCAGTGTACAAAAATGCAATCTCAAATCTCTTATTTAAAAAAAATATGTACAGAGTGGAAGGGGATATGATATTTGTACTGTGTGAGCTGCAAATTGCGAGAGATCATTCCCATTCTGTACTTGATTTTTTTTGTTCTGGTTGGTGCCTGTGCGCTACATGCTGCATCCTGCATCATTAAGATCACTGCGAATCTTTCATTACGTGTATTTCCCAAAAAGCCAAAATGAACCCTTTTTACCATTACTCCTCGTTATCTCCTTCGCACTGACAAGACAACTACTCAGAGTTCAGTCTTTTCCTCTGGTGCGGATTCAAGACTGAAAATGTAAAAGATTAGTAGCTGTGTGCTGAGTGTGGAGTAGTCGAAAATAAAGTAGAAAAAACGACAGAAGAAAAGTCAATGTTAAAATAAAATGTCTTCAATTTCTCACAAATTTTTTTTACTAACAAAGAGTGATTGAGTAGGCACACTTGTTCCCACATAAGTTTTGAGCTGTTTGGAAAAAAAATAATTGTCGATTGAGATTGATTGCGAAACAAGTTACTAGAAAAAAACGATTTTTTTGTGTAGGTCGTTGATTGGAATTGCTGCGAAAGTGATTGACAAGTATGGGTCAGCAGTGTGTGGACGTGAAGTAGTCGAGTAGTGAGTAGTGTGGAGGAAGAGCGAAACGTGAATTGTGACATATTTGTCTTGAGTGCGATACAGTATGGCGTAGAAGGAGTCTTATCATTTTAAAAAAGACGACGATTTTATTAGCTGTGTTCCAAAAAAAAGTAGAATAAATTTTTCAAAATGCTGCTCCGCTACAGCCTAGACCCGAAATACAGACACTATAAAAAAGACTCCAGGTTCATTTCGGACCTGTACACGATTACCTACGACACCGAGAATGGAGCTCCGTCGAAGGACGACAACAAGGTAGCTTTAGTAATCTCGTTAAAAGTAGTCCATCTTGTGGGAACATTCTGTTTATTTATTTTTTGTATTCTCGAGCGAAGCGATTGTCGTCACCTGCTCACTCCACTAATCTTCCGTAACTGCTCTTAAAATAGGACTTTTGTGCATGTGCTCTTAGTACGACGAGCAAATTTGGAATTCCGCTCACGCCAAAACACGACATCAAACTCCCATTAATAAATCTGCTGTCGGAAAAATTATATGGGTGCACTGTAACGATTTGTAAAGCGTGTAGGTTATGGCCACATACCAAAAAAAAACGGCCTGCTACAGCTATAATCTCGCTAATTAGATGCATCTCACGCGCCAGCCATATTGTGTCCTAATAATTAGCAATTATTCAGCTCAGTTACTCCTCAGATGTCCTCCATCACTCACGTCCCGCACACTAATGGCTTTTCTTGTATATGCAAGGCAAGTCCCAGTTCTTAGTACCTCTCCTGCCACCTTCACCTCCAACCTCCATCCATTTCATTATTACATCACAGACTCTCAGCCTGATTTGAAAGGATAATGGGCTAAGACTCTCTTCTTTATTTTGGAGAAGGTTGCTATTGCTCTTGCAGTTCTTGCACTGCATAACAAAAACTCGGAATGCAATGGGCTCTATTGGTATTAAATGGAAATGGACAGTTTTAATAAAAAAGTCGTATACCTATCCACATCTACAGAAAAAAAGCCATGCCATCCACCCACTTCACTCTTTCATCTTTTTCTAGGTCCAACAACCAAGACCGAGCCACACTCCAATAAAAGTTGATTGTTGCATGGCCTTGACTTTTTAATACAAGAGGGTAATAAATGAGCTGTGCATGATGATGCACACACAAAAAAATATCATCTGGACTTCTATTTCTTGTGTCGACTCAAGAACTGAACTAACTGAAGTAGGGAGTAGGCAGGGAGTGATTTTCAAAAAAAAAGAAGGAGAACAAATCTCTCCATATCTGCTTGTCTCCTGTCCACACAGTATATTGTGCGGATACTAAAAATATACATCAGGACAAAAATCTCTGTTTATTTGGAGAGAAGCGAAAGCGAATCTAATAACTCCCCCTGATATCTTTCAAGTGGGCGTCTTGTCTCCTTAAAAGTGGAAAGAAATGGGCTACATTAAAAAAGAGTCCTGTAGGAAAGCCAAAGCCGACCCTGGCTAAAGGAAAGGGGAAATTGGCAGAAAAAAAAGTTTTTTCTTTCTTGAATGAGCTTACCCTAAGTATATCTTCTTCTTCGCTAATGGACACATTGACTGTTCTGACAGAAAGGAAAAAAAAGTTTATTTTTTTGTATTTTTTTGTATTGCCATTGTCATTGTCCCATTATTCGGAGAAAGCTCATTACATGAGCTTGATTAAACTTTTGGGGACGAGATTACCGAGTTTTAGATGATAAAAGCGACCGTTTTCTTTAAGACTTTTTTGCTACCTTTGTTCATCCCTGAGGTTGCAATGAAGGACAAAAACTGCCAGGTAGAGAGACCACAAAAAAAAAGAATGCCAATTTCGCGTTCTTATCGTTTCGCATATTTTTTCCAGATCTGCGGGGAAAATAATAAGTGCACAAAAGTTCCATATAGATTTTTCTCTGCAGCATTGACATTTTGGCATTAGACTTTTGTGGCCAAGACCCGCTTTTGTTATAGCTGTCAAAGGGCAGTGTTGATTTGGTGAATAATGATTTTCTTGTCTGTTTTCCGAACGCAGAGACGATCTGACAGGGAGGAGATCCGGAGGCGCCTGGCGTTGGAGTCAGATGACCTCATTGAGAAGCCCGCTGGGAGGAAGCCCAGCTTACAATCAAGACTTCAATCGAGTAAGAGAGGAGCAGCTAAAGACTAGAGCTAATTGTTATTTTCAAGTTGAAGTTGAAATTGATGAGGAGCTGTAATTTCTTATGGAAATTGTTTTTAGGTATGAATCTGCAGATCTGTTTTATGAATGAGACCGCGTCAGACAGTGAA
>JAHZND010002660.1:0-28397 GCA_027744115.1 Acrocyrtus sp. NNG-2020
AAATTTCGTTAGATCTAGACCATTTGCTAATTTCAAAAACAATAACGAAACCATTTGCGCCAGGACAACTAACCCATATTATTTATGAAGTCGTGAGAAAGCAGAAATCTGACGTGTATAGCATCAGTTAAGAAGACGCTAAACAAACTGATCTACTCTCTATAGGAAATCTATTCAGCTTGCCACAAAAAAAAAGAGAGGACGGACGGAAAGCGGTAAAGGCGGCATATATATTGAAAATCTCTGTTTCCTCTCAACATAATAAGCACTTTCAAGAGTATATAGAAAATCATGTGAATCCCGTAACAAACTCAATTTAAAAATGGAAATCATGGCCATTTTTCTTTCCTCCACTTGTGTTTGAGCTTGATGCTCTTTTCTTCTTCCTTGTCTGTATAAGTTATGGTGAACCCTCAACCTGACGTTTGGAACGTTTCCTTTATTCCCGCATACCTAACTTTTTTTTGTCTATTGAAATGCCGAGCAAACTGTGCTTTGAATTCATCTACCTCACTCAACCACTTTCCTGCTTACAAAGCAGAATGCACATGGCACCCAGCTCCTCCGCGAATCCTCCTGAGCCCCGATATTGGCATAAGTTCTGCTATTTGTACGAAAACCTTCTTGTCACTCTCATATAAAGCAAGCCTATATAATACCACTATCCGATAAACTTTACAAATTGCGCTTTTTCCATATTTTTAATTTCCAGAAATTTTCATTTTTTGCTGTTAAATTCCCAATCAACTTTCAAAATGGTGGAGCTCTTCCAATATCAATATTCACGCTTAGCCGCTTTTCCGTGTATTGTTGTGCAAAAAAAATACGTGAGTGCTGTGTACAAACAAGCTTTACAAGTAATTCACTGTGTAAGTATAGAAAGCGACTTGACAAGTGGTTGTCGTTTTCCTCACGATACAATGTACGAAGTTAATCCCCCTGCATTTCACTACAGCACTATATGCCTTCCTCCCGAAATATTATTTGTGCTATCTGCAAAGCCGACTAAGCATGATGATAGCGACGATCATCTTGATCACGTAGGGATTGCTTTCACTCAAGTGTAGTATGACTGCTCTTGCCGTTCTCTATTTACTTTTCGGGGCTTCGCTTACCTACGCGTTATTTTGTCAATATGAAATACTCCAGTGGAAAGTTGCTTCGTGGAAAACGTCCGCCTCAAAGTACGTACAAAAACCTACACATGAAATCTGATGATGAGATCTAAATTATCATTATTTCAGCTTTTTACAGAGTCTCTTCTTGTGATGGAAACTTTTTCCACAGTAGTTTACATCAAAAGGTAGAGAGTCATGTGTATTAGCTATGGCTGACGTTTAAATGCGCATCGCAATTTGCTTTCGCATTCGTAGTACCGGAAATTAGAGCTTTCAGTGAGTGAATGCACAGATGATTAAAAAGTTTTTGTTGAAAAAGGAATTGTTGAATAAAGCCGTATGCAAAGTTTTCATCATACAGGCTTGTAGCGCTTCTGAACAAGTCAGTGAGTCGTGAAACAATTGGTTAATCATTAGCCAAGATATTTATTAAGTAAATGGGCCCAAGGTCTCTCTTTGATATTTTCACCTACCTACGGATTCCCAGAAGAAAAAGAGATGCCTGCATACACACACCTTTAGGGCGCAAAAGCTGGCCTACATCCAGTAATGACTAGATTACGCAGTATAAAATTACTTTGGAGTATTAGAAAGGTTCGCTCCTCGCCCAAATTTTAAGCTCCTTTTACTGCACATACGATCTCACTCAATTTCCACACAGTTTAATAGGTAGCTCTCGCTTCCTGATTCATTTCACTTAGATTGTCTGCCCATCCGACCGTAGGAGCAGAGCGTAGGAAATCGTCTCGTATGTGCAATCATTTAACAATCGCTCCAATTAGTTCAAAAGACGTGAAAATGTCATTAAATTGAACACTGGAACTGACTGAAAAGGTCTTGCAATTTACAAAGTGTAATATTTGATTATTTGAGTCTGCCTCCAAAAAACTTGCAATCACACAAATGAGAGAAACCACACCAATTAGATGATCAGTCGCAGATTGCAAGGTAAGGTAAGCATAAAAACAAAGTAGATTATTAGGTTCGGTTTAGCAAAGCTTTAGAATTTCAGTAGCGCTACTACTTCATTCTCCACTGTTCACTGCACCTTGTTTGAAGTAGTAGTAGTGTCACTCTAATTGAGCTCAAATTAAAGTTGAGCTAACAATCTAAATTAACTGTATAAAATTTCCAGGCAGATAGCTTTCCCCACAAATGTAATAAAGAGGGTTCATTTACAGACGCCATTAAATAAGTGTTTGTTCAAACAAGGCATTTTTTTGTGTAAGGAGAGCTCAACTTGCGCTACATCGGAGCCTTGATCTGATTGGAAGGAAAAGAGTTCTATCGCTGGCTGAATACAATTAGGTGTGTAGGCACAGGGATCTGCAAAAAAAAAACAAGTATAATGCAATGCAAGCGTGCATAACAACATTGTATTCAATTTATTTTCTTCAGAGAGGGTATACATATGTAGATGCCTCTACTTGCACAAACTTCTATAAAAAAAGACAGTGCAAGAAGAAGAAAGGGAAAATCAAGGATTCGTAAGTTGACTCACACTGTAATATATAATATTATAAGAATAAGCAAAGTCTGTTTTGGCGTGTCTCAAAATCAATTTGTGCTCACGCCTGATTGCCTTCAGTAATTGAATGCCGCCACTGCTACTTCTGCGGACTACTCCGACGGAGAGAACTCTGTGTGCACCACCGCGATTTTCTTTATATTAAAAGGAAAAGAGCATTTTATAAGTTGTAATGGTCTGTCGTGCAAGGAAGGCTTCTTCCTGTGTGTAGATGAGAAAAAATTGGGCCTAATGTGGATAATACTTTCGCATTCCATTCTCCTTCAGCTATATACGTTTTTTTTCTATACGAGCGAGTCCAATTTTCATTGTGCTACTATTTTTGTACGTTTTCAAAGCAACACTTTCAGTGTGCAAACAAAAGCACAAATTGTCAAATAAATATAAAAGGAGGACTAGTCGGGACTCGCCTAGTTTCAACTTACTTAAAATTACTTTTTCATGATATTACGAGCCACCTATGGAAAGTGGGGCTAAATGAGCATTAGAAGAAAGCCTACATTTTTTTGGCAATTATCTAAGTGTACTTTGAGGAATTTGAAGAGGAAAAAGTTGAAGGTCAGGAGGGAGAAGTAGGAAGCTTAAAGTAAACAAAATTGGTCGCTATCTTGCGAAGAGCAATAGCCGAGGAAAAAAGTCATTTGCAGGAAAAATTAATGGGATTTTCCTTTAATTATTGACAGAAATGTTCACAAGTGCAGTATAATGCATTTACAAGGGGAGGGAATTACTCAGGCAATAATTTGTCCCGGCCTAGTCATTCGGAGAAAGTGATGTGGGAGCCAATTTAATTTTTGGAAATCACCCACTGACAAGAGATAAGTGGATGATTTGGGAAATGGTATTAAGGGGCGAGCTGTTGTAATCATCTTCCTGTTATTACCAGACCATTCTCCATTACTACTATCACTCTCAGACTGCCACTGTGAGTGGATATTAAAAAGAAACGCGTAGGCAAGCAAAAGGCCATGAAAACGACTTTGCTCTTTCCTCACCACTATTTTCTCCTTGTCGTCTCACTTGGGCTGGGGAGAAAGTGGTCGAGAAGCTTCATACTTTACAGTAGAAAAAGGACAGTTAAGCAACGACAAAAAAGGAGGAAGAAGACGGAGGAGCAAAAGAGCAAGATAGAAGAGGAGATAGATAAGAAAACCGCTTTGAAAACTCATCTCATGATGAAGCTTGAGAGGAGCGATATTTCAGCTGGTTTTTGGGGGGTCCTGTATGGATCGTAAAAGGAAGTGAAACTAATTTGTGAGTGCTAACTACCCGTAACTCCTTGGAATGAAGAGACAGTCTATATATGGCATATAGTGGCTACCTAAAAATATATCAAAGTTGCACCTCCACACACACAGCCCCAATACACTCTTTCGGAAAAGCACTTATTACCTCTGATTTTGTCTAGATCGTCGCCGCACTTACACTGGCAGAGGGTCTGCCCTGCTGCTATTCTCCCAATAAATAAATATTGTGCAGCTCTAGTTCTGGCGAACAACGAAACCACTCGCTCCCTGTTTATGTGTGCACTATAGCGGCAGCAGCACTACTATCAACAATTTACGTTGGAAAAGGCTGCTGGAGCAGGCTAGGGGAAAAAAATTAGAACGGGAAAAGATTGTCAGAGGATGAAACGTTCCGAAAAAAGAGGTTGAAAAATAAAAAGTTTGTGGAAGTAATATGCTCAAAGATTATGACTAAGTATATGTAATAGCATACGGTATATAGTGGGAGCTATATAAGGAGCCATTCCACAGCTACCCTATCTTAATTTCATCTAGACTTGTTTGCTGTTAATATTGCATGGCTTTTTTGCCTCCACTATGGGATTTGTGGGAGAATAAATGGATTTTTAGAGCTGCAACAACTTCCCCTTTTTTACTGGCCTACGATAAGTTTTAATTTTTGCGTGAGCTGAGGCAATCAATCTTTGGAGAAAATGAGCTTGTGATCTGTTAGTTATTCCCGTTAACGAGGAAAAAAAGGATGGGCAGAGGTGGGAAAAGGCGGAAATCTCTTTCAAAATAATCACAATCTGATTCAATACGTACACAGGCTTCTCATGGTGTTGGGTCGAGGCAGCAACTTGAATTTATTTTTCAAGTATTTTTTTTACTGGGAACAGAGTCACTGTCACTTTTCGTGGATGGCTAAATAAGTAAAAACAACCAGAATTTACAAATTAAAACGAGTTTTTCTTGCAAAAACGTATTCCAAGAGTTTTTTTAATTTTATTAAATGAGTTTAACCACTGTAATTAACTTAGCAGTTTAATTATCTTGTGTAAGTGGGAGAGCAACAGCAGCAGCTACACTCAGGCACTAACTTTCTTCGAGTAGGAAACGAAATTTCCAGTCACGTTTCCGACCAAATATAATCTGCCGTTATCACAAAATCCAGCAGAGGCGGAGGAGAAATACGGCCGCTGAGTGAAACGCCGCTTATCAAACAAACATATAGCATGAGCTAATCGAGCTGATGTTTGGCTATACACTAACTGACCAGAAAATTCTGCTGTCTAAATTCCAATACGGTTAAACACATGCCTACACATACACTCCTGTCGCTGGGGAAAGTCTGCTGGGAGGGATTATGCGGTAGCTGCATACCTTAACATATCTTACTTATGTCTTGCTGCTGATCAAAGATAAGGAGCGAAAGGAAATATATCTTCCTCAACGTGAATAAAATAAGAAAGGGAGCACTCCATCAAAGGAAGTGGAGAGGAGGCTGTAGTACAAGCAACGAGTCCAGTCTGTTAAATGAAAGTGCTCAGAAAGAGAAAGGAACATTTCCTTGATTACTTCGATAACTGAAGATTTATTGGGAAGTTCCCCTTTTCAAAGTTGAAATCGGCTAGTTTCAGTCCAGCGCTCGTAGTCGACGTGCAGGGGATAATGTGGATTGATTGCATTATGTATACGTACTTGTGTAGCCAAGATTACAGCAAAGTTAATTTTATAAGGGCACACCTACACAAAACCTCAAACGGATGTTGTCGAAAAATTACCTGCCAAAAGTTATACATAAATTTAGAGACTTATAGAATTAGCTCTCCTTCTCTTTCGCTATCACTTTTTCACTTTTTCTTCTTTAGCAGTAGTACCTTTTGATTAGAATAAATGTCCCAATTAGAGCTGAAAACTGTGCACTTCTATCCCATTCATATATATATGCTTGTACTCACTTTTTATTCAGCCTGGAGCCAGTTGATGATTAAAAAATAGGTAGCAAATTACCCGGGGGCATTCCTTTTAATGCATATTTCAGCTGCTCTCATTTTCCCCGAGAAATATTAAAAAGTCAGTGGCAGTCTGTCTGCAACGCACTCGTGATTTGTGCCCTATAATAATAGTTTAAAGGGAAACAATGAAAGTGTGCATAATAAAAATATGGGAGAGTTATTACAGATTGCACTTCTTTCTATCCAATTATAGCAACAACACCATCTTTCCCTTTCTCTCTCTCTCCTTCTCTGTTTCTATCGTGCTCTGTGCTTGACTTAAAAGTTAATTAGCGCTGACTTGTGTAACTTTGCTTTATGAAAGTGGAAAGCTGAAAAAAAAATAAATGAGTTTTTTACATTCTATTCACGACCTCATGTGATATTGCATACAAAATTAAAGAAGCAACAGTAAAAGCTTAATATAAGCCTTATCATCATCACTAGAAGAGTGGAGGAGCTATAGAGCTGTGAGCAGCCTAGTGAAAACTAACTAACCTGAAGCTGAAAGAGAGGAAAAACGAGGACGAAAAGTTGAACGGGTTGAGTTTGGCGAGGAAAGGAGAGAGAAAAAAAAACGGGAAAAATTCATTAAAAGTTCATCTCCTTCTTTGCGTATCAATATCAATTAGTATTGAGGGAGCAATTAGAAATTATTAGGGAGTTAATTGTTTTCGCTCTTCTTTCTCAAAGTTATTATGATGGAAAATGGGGAGAAGAAACGCTGCTACACAAATACAGACAATTAAGTAAATGAGCTCTTTCCTTGTACAATGTGCAGAGGCAGCAGTGTTTATTAGAGAGACTGAAGCCAGGGAAAAGCAACTCAATGAAAAGTTAATAAAAATGGGAAAAGTGTCAAAGTTTGAAGTTATGTTACTCATGGAGATGTTCTTATGCATGATAAAAACCAGCACTATTACTCTCTAAAACAGTTTTCATTACGGAGAAAAAAAAAGTGGCACATCTCAGAGCGGCACAGCAAGATCATTATGTGAGGTTCCAATTAAAATTTAATTAAAGCTGAAAGTGAGCACGGAGTTTCAATCTTAATAAGCCAGATATGATGCACATTCTTTTTTTTCATTTTTCAGCATGAAAGTGTAATAAAAGCGGCGGTAAAAATGTTTTAACAGTGGGGCTCCTCTACGCGGAGAATGAGCACTTTTACAAAAGTTGGAATTGGTATTAATTTGACTAGAACTTTTTTTTGCGTTCTACCATTTGACAAACCTTTTGAGACACTTTCCACCAGCAAAAGTAGTGCACTAAAAAACTTGAAGGATACTTTCGTTAAACGAATGTGATGAATCATCAATACGTCCTCAATGGTTTGAATAAAACAAATGAAGTAATCATGATAAGTAAAAATTTGGTGGTAGCCTTGCAAACTATATGAGCACTCTTATCTTTACGTATAGCAGAATTGGCAGGAATATTAAGTGGATAAGGCTACATTGATTATCCCATAAGTATGGTTTTTTCTATGAAAATTTAGCTCATTCATGAGAAAAAAGCAATTTTGAGAAAAGGGTTTTCAGAGGATTAGGTGGCTTTTTTAGGATGAGTTGTGCTGTTAGCGAATGAATACATTCGTTTTTACACAATATGATTGAGTACGTTTCACCATTACCACTTTCACCCGTCGATCCTTCCGCGGCTCAAGGAAGATGAGATTTGCATTAGGATGACTGAAAAACGAGGCAGCGGGATGGAAGGAGTGGCAAACTTTTACGCGACAGATGAAATTTTCAT
Source organism: Acrocyrtus sp. NNG-2020 (assembly GCA_027744115.1). NCBI lineage: Eukaryota > Metazoa > Arthropoda > Collembola > Entomobryomorpha > Entomobryidae > Acrocyrtus > Acrocyrtus sp. NNG-2020. Next base: position 7,625 of record JAHZND010002660.1, read on the forward strand.
TTTGCCATTTCTAAACCAGATAGGGAATACATTTCTTTTGCAAAAATTTACCTCTAAAAAAATAATTAGTAGGCCTTGAATTAGCCATATAAATGAATTTCATCGGCACAATGGACACTACAGAAAAAGGGAGCACAGAAGCATACATACTTCCATATAAAGCATTGAAACTGGCGTCAATAAGCATTTAAATAAACAGAGTTTCGCAACAAAATAAAATTTCGAGTGGGAGAGGTAGAAATTGAGAGAAAGGAAATAGCTACCTTGATTTGACCAGGAATTTCTCAGGCAGAAAATTGAATTTTCTTGCAGAAATCAGGAAAATGAAAAGTGAAATCATACATACGTAGATATGCACATATACAACAAATAAATTCCAAAAGGAATTGAGAGCACTGAGAAGGGAAAAACAACAGCAAATTCATATCCAATCCTTTTCTCTACGGTGATACAATAATGCTATGATGCATTTGAAATAAAAGGGGACAAGTCAGGAAATTACTTAAGAGAAAAACAACATTCTGCTGGGAAGCATAGCAATATAAGGACGGGAAATGAAGTAAGTAAGCTGGTAACGTTCACGTGCTTTAGGTAACAAAAAAATGTTGGCGAGAGGAAGAACTGAGACATGGTCCCATCAGCTTTCCCAGCCTACACACACATCCGTCCTAGGTCCCTATAGCCATGGAGCATAAAGTGAATTCTTTCAAACTCCATTGTGGACATTTTTTCCTACTTTTTTATTTCTATTTTTCTGACAAACTCGATACTTTTCAGAGAAAGCTGGATGTATTGTTTTCACTTAGCGTTATGAGCAAACAAGTCCTTATTCGGTCTTTACACTACTTCCTAGATTGTTATTGGGAGTGATCTCGTTGTTGAAAGGGAATCAACAGCCGCTTCACTTTTCTAGAGGAGAAAGGGAAGCCTCACCGTGTAACTGGTAGAATGGTGCTTGGCTCTGCATTTTTCTTACGTGTCCAATATATTCAACTCATGCCATCGTGTGCCATGTAATGCCGCATTAGTAATTCTGCACTGAGCGAGATGAAGGCGCATATTTTTTTCACCTGGAGCTACGCGAAGGTCTCCCAAAACACGACAAATTCTGGAGATACATACTAAGCTAGCTTTCAATCTTTTTTTTATATCTCTTGCTGAAGGTGAAGCACAGTAGGTTGCTTATTATGTAAACTGCAAATCAAAACTTTTCACATTTAATTTGACATTGACCTGGCACTGACTATAATGATGCCAAAACTCTTCTAACAATTTATACCCATTAATTGGAGTGCTAAAAAAGTTAAATATTTTTGCTTTTCACAGGCACGAGTAGGCGCATATTTTTTTCACCTGGAGCTACGCGAAGGTCTCCCAAAACACGACAAATTCTGGAGATACATACTAAGCTAGCTTTCAATCTTTTTTTTATATCTCTTGCCGAAGGTGAAGCACAGTAGGTTGCTTATTATGCAAACTGCAAATCAAAACTTTTCACATATAATTTGACATTGACCTGGCCCTGACTATAATGATGCCAAAACTCTTCTAACAATTTATACCCATTAATTGGAGTGCTAAAAAAGTTAAATATTTTTGCTTTTCACAGGCACGAGTACTTACTGGAAGAGCGAAAACACTTCCCAGAAATCATCCTTGGACTAATTAAAAACTCAATGACGGGAAGCAAAACATGCATAGCACTGAAGTAAAGTCAGAGATAATTGGTCCACAACAGCAGCCACTGCAGCAGCATCAACTGCCACTTCACAGCCCGAGCAGCAGTAAGTCCGCATATTAAAAGCTTTCAGCTATGCTAGCACTTGATGGATTCGCTAAAAAAATATGTTTGCTTCAATTTAAATGGAAACATCCAGTAGGTGCTATAACGCCGAATAATTCTCTCTATTTATACAAATCCGTAAGGGATTAGGTGAAGAATCTATATTTTATTAACTCCCACTTCTTCAAACTCCATATAATTGCTTAAAGTTTTGCTTTCAGCGTATTTATTCTGCGAGGCTATTATCCCGCTAGCAGGGGATGAGCAGTGTGTTTTAATATTTGGAAATCATAAAGCATATCAGTTATATCAAGCATTTAATCAAAGCACGTTATCCCCTTTTCCTCCTCTCCATTCCTCTTTGCTTTACCTAATCTAATAAAGTCGGAGGGAGCGTGAAATGGCATTTCCCTTATTATCTCCTGCTTCCATCAAATGTCAGTTGGCTCCTGGAATACCTCTCTCTTTTCCTTTCCATATATCTTTGCATCGTCTACTCGTCTCCATTTATTGTTTGCAAGTTGCTGATAATATTGTTGAGTAGCTCTTTATTAGCGAAGGCGACGCAACTTTCATGTTTTAACTTTTTGTACGTAAGCCATATCCCACGAAAAGTGATACCTTTTAGTACGGCACTCAATCTTTTTATATCAATTCATATTGCCAACTGTACGCACACACACACCTACCAGCAATTACTTTTTTGGTTTTCCTCCTCTTCCATGCTCCCAGCACTTTTTCAATTACGGAAACTCTGAAAATATCAGGACATAAGGGGCTCCACACTTTATATAGTCGTCGAGTGGCTCCCGTAACATTTGTCATACTTTCTATAAATACGTATATCATTTCAGTGTTGGCTTTTCGGATTATGCATCCTGCGTCAGTACAGATAAGAGAAATGAAGGGTATTTGACTTTCAAAGAATGAAATTTTCTTCTGCATTGCTAGACAAGATCTAATTTTTTTCTATCTGTCCCCTCCTCCTTTTCACCCTTTCGGTGGACTTTTGCTTTTGAATTAAGCCTATTTTGATGCTAATCTGGGTGTAAAGAGCTCAATTTGAAATTATCGGAGGACAGCGCCCAAACTGCTTTTTCCGTTTCTCAAACGTTTCCAGTTGGGCGCTTCCAGTTCGTTCTCAATTAGCAAAGCGTATTGTCATTTCATGTCACCAGAGCTAAGTTTTGATATCAAAATAAAAAAAGGCAAGAAAAAGATTTTCGGGGAAAACCTGCTTTTTTTACGGGGAAGCCGGCTTAGAGCTATCGGCTGCGCTATGCTGTGTGGAATGGCAGGTTTGAAGTCGAGCGCACAACTTTTACAATTTTTTTTTCTCCAAGTAACAAAGTGAGTATAAATTGCAAAAGGTGATATCAATTCAACTTCAATTTCTTGTTGTAGCACTCACTTTCAAGGGAGATTTTCGTGGAATTTGATTGAACGTTGTAATCTTTTGCAGACACGGTTGACTAAAATGGTTTTTAAGCATGATTGACATGAATATTGCTTGCAGTGCTTTGTGTGGATGTAAGCGAAGCAGTAGCAATGTACGTTTTGTACGTACGTGAGCAGCTCCTCTCGCACAAGTATTATCTATTCCCTTTTCTTCGGAGATATAAGTGGAATACCTGCAATTTCCAGCAAACTACTGGAACGGTGAAATTGAAAAGTAAAAAGTCCAAGTAAATTTAACTTTCTTCTATCTCTTTTGTGCAATTCATGACTGATTTTCCTCAACACTCCAATATACTTATTCTCCAAGGATAGATAGCATTTTTTTTGCCGTAGACATAAATAAAATATGTACACTTCACGAAGATGTAAAAAATATTGCAGCCACTTATAGGCATTTATAGGAAGCTGTGCGGTGCTACTATGTGTCGTTCGATTAGAGGTGAAAAATCAAATTTGGGAGAGTGAAGTAGACCAAACACAAGAAATAAATAGCAAACATATTGCTTCCCCAAAATAAAATATCTCGCATCATGTTTTATGTGTATTCAATTTCTTTTCTCATATTTTTACATTCCCGTGCAAAAGTAGTTTTCCATTTTATTCCAAATAGTTTCTTTATTGAGCTCATGCCTTTGCATAAAATTCACGCGTACCCACTTTAACTTCACTACTCCACTGTGCCGCTTCCCTTCCTCGCAATTTAAACGAGGCTATATATGAACAGCCTTAACATCCTCTCCCTCACATACCTCTTTCCCTCTCGTGTTTTCACTTTACTAAAGTATCATCACTGAGCATAAAAATATCATTAGTCATTGTAAGCACCCGTTTACACTTATCGCTTTACAAGATGCAAGTGCTCCTTGTCACTTTTATAGGTGGCCGTTCCGCCCTAAACGGATATTTAAATTTATGAATGATCCTGATCTACTTTGTATGGCCACTTGTGTGTGGCTTTTTACCTGAGTAATTAGGGAAATCGATGGTATATCGGGTAAAGAGTGCATACTAATGCTGAAGCGGGCTCATGGCAAGTAGTTCAGTGTCGCGCATAAAATTTAGTCTGGTGAAATGCATAAGTAAGTGACTGCGTTAAAAAAGGAGTAAAAGTGGAGAAAAAAAAGAGCGAGCCAACACAACTAAAACTCATTCTTTGTTGACTTTTTTTAAGAAAGGCTCCCAGAGAAGCGCTGTGTGGGAAGGAGACTGTCTTGCAGAACAATATACTATTGAGCAATCAAAGTGGTGTTTCAATAAAAGTAACTTTTTCTTCATTGTATTCTTTGTATAATACATTTGTGTACATTTATTGAGAAGGACAACAAGAGCACAGTCAACTGAAAGTGACTTACTGTCTGGCTGTTTTTATACGGGATAGTAATACTTCTATCCCATTTTCCCCCAACAACGAGTCAAGCCAGCCTTTTCATAAGTACAACAAACTTCTCTCATCCGGCTGCGAAACGATTTAGCTCCCTCATTCACTAAGGTTTAGGAGAGGAATCTGTTGTTGTAACCATGTACACCAAGAGAACTTAAATAAATATGGTTTTCTGCTAAAAGCTGAAAATGTGAAAAAAAAAGTTGGTTGGAAGCAATCCGAGAAGGGAAAATGTGGAAGAGCAAAGTGCATTTTCGGATTCTCTGTTTACCAATCTAGCGAATCGGTCTTCTTAGAAATAATAGCAAATTCATGTTGCAGTCTATTAAGCAAAGGGATTTATTTTCATCCATACACTTTCTCTCTTACTTTCCTCACCTCTGAGAAATACGCCAGCTACCTATCTGCCTTCCCCACTCCCGACTCACCTATTTTTTATGCTTTCCCGCTGCTCACAATATCACTCCGTCCTCCTCCTTATACTAACTCTCTAGTGCATTAAAATATCTGTTCCGTGGAGCTCACAGGGGAAAGACACCACCAAATAAAAACTTAAAATTCTCGAAATGAACTACTCTTAATTGCTAATTGATGAGCATTTTTTTTCGACTAACTAAATTCCACTGCCATTTTCAATTTTTTTTTCCACTGTATACTTTCCTTAAGCTTCAGTGGTGGCTATATGCCTCTAGCAAAGGAGAGCACGCCGTGCTGCAACGTGACTTACGCAGTCAACGAGAAAAGGGAAAGGAGGAAGAGGGGAATCATCATCACATTAAAAGCAATTCAAAAGTTTATGGTGAGAGAAGGTTGCACAATAAATAGCTTGAAAATTAGGCGTAATGGATTTTACATGTTTATTAGTCGGACTTGGAGCCACTTTTCATTGTAATACAAAAAACTTTTTAATTGAAATGGTCGTTACTTTAAATTTGTGCTAAAGACAAGAAAGTGCAGGGAAAGGGGAGCTTTGGCTGTGTGCGCAGCCAAAAGTTGTTAATTGCGAGTAACTGTTGTCAGTTAATGTAGGAGAAATATCACTCGAATCTAATCAGTGCTAACATAACTTTACTTTTATTTTGGAGGTGGTGGAAGTGGAAGGGAGATAGGGTCGAGTGCGTGGTAAAACGTCACCTCAGCATAATTACATAACGAAGTGGAGCATTTTAGGACTGCGTTTATTCCTTTTTAAAAAGTTTGGTTTGGGTAAAACCCGAAAATTCGGTTTCTTGGAAACTGTGTGAGGCTCCGCACAGAGCGGAATGTTTTAGGGATGTAATGGCCCCATAAATAGAGGGAGATGCAGTAATCTTATTGTCTCAGTGAAAAGTGACCAGGTGGAATCTTTGCGTAAATCCTTTGAAAAGTCGCCACATAGTGTGAAGTTGGAAAGTTTGGGCTGAGAATGGCTCTGCGGAGACATGAATTTCTCCGCGTAGTTAAACCACGTCAATGATAAATGAACGGATAGTTGGAGTGCAGATCGAAGACATGTGACTCTGGTTGGGTGACTACCCATGTGGGAACGCGGGGAAAGAGTCTTCACATGAGATATTAGTATTTAGGGAATATTGTGAAAAGTTGATGGCACTAGAGCATGTTCATGTTTTATTTCTCATATCCTGCCCTAAGTACAGTCTGCGGTGAAGTGGTAATGATATTGTAAGCAAATGTTTGCTAGTGGCATTGAGATTTAAGTCACAGACTACATGTACCAATATTTTAGCGATTGGGCGAGTAAAAGTAAAGTTGATGCATGGTAATATTGAAAATGGAAGTGGTGGAGATTGAATAATGTTCAATTGGAATATGCTTACCGCACTCCTCTGTGCTTACACTTCGCTCCCCTCTGGTAACCGTTTGGTCAGCATTTTCTGATGCGAAGAATAAATGATCGTAGATCAAGGTAGGAAAAAGGCTTTTTTCCAATCCTTCGGGTCACCCGGGACTGAAAACTTGTTACCTTTTTTACACACACTCTTGTACATTGATGCACATGCTCGGCTCTCTTGGGATGGAAGGGTAAAGCCATTTTTGTGGTGTGATGCTGCCACTATTTCTTTCACACCACTTCAGTTCCATCTCTCCTCTCTTTGCCAAATATTTATTTCATTCATATTATGTATCCCATCTCAATAAATCCAGATCAACCATCTTCACATTTTCTTTTAATGTACGTGAAAGAAAAAAACAGAAATTCCGGCCTGAGCTTCTTGTGGCATGCACGGCCATTTTCTCCTATGTGCACAAAATAAATAGTTTCGAGGTAAAAATAGCCCACACACACGGTGCCAATGAGCTTCGCTTTCGCTTACAAAAACGGTTCATTTCCACTATCCTTTCACCTAACGGGGATCATTTTTCAAGCCTCTGCAATTTCAAATTTACCTATTCATACCTTTTTTTAGACGCATAATTTTGCACTTGTTTTCTACCCCTCCTTCCATCGTTATTACTTTTGGTCTACTGCCGCTGTGAATAAAGGGGTGGCGTGTAGAAGCACTAAAGTTATTTTTGAAAATTCTAGAAAAAATCGAGAAAGTGAGCCAGTCGAAACCAGTATTGGGAAATCCAATATTCAGTTAATTTACCTCAAAATATGAAATTGCAATCTCAGCTGGATCATGTATTCCTCCTGGCATTAGGATTCGTTCCAACTGGCATTAATATAAAAACCGAAATTGGTTGAAAGCCCCATTCCCTATGAGTAGTGACCACTCCTCAGATTTCTGGTGGAGGATACATTACTATACAAATTTAATAAGTGGCCGGAAAGTCGGGACACAGGTTCTTATGGATATATGAGGGTATCACGGCAGAAATTTCTCTTCTTTCTAACAGACGGCATAAGTCAGGCGGAATAGGTACGCGAGCAAAGCAATGTTATCGGAACGTGGAAAAAAGGAAGCTGAAAATTAAAATGGATGGGTAATAATGAGCAGTGGACCAATGAAAAACTAATGACGGGAATGAATGACTGTCAGGAAGTTTAATCCATTTTTCATATTCGACTACGAGCTCCTGCCTTTACATCAGATCTACGAGGTAGAGCTCCACTAAAATTACGCTGCTGAGCATACTAAAGTGATAAGAGAGCAGATGTGTACCTCCAAAGTCAGAGTGAGTGCACAGGCCGCTGATGCAGAAAAAAGCTTTCTCATTATATCACGGAAATTAATATAGGAGTGTTACTCACATCAATTAGTTTAAAAACTACTTAATTTATATAAGCAGAAAAAGTTGGAATGGATGGGGTGAGAAACTAGTGTTGACTAGGGTGGAATGCTAACGGAACGGTTGATATGACTTTGGTTAGCAAAATTGAAAAGGAAAAGTTGCTCTATTTGCGAGCAAAGTTCTTCACATTCATACTCCTTTACTTTTGTGCTATGTGCATTTATGAAAATGTCACGGATTCCTTTTCAGTTGCGTAGGTAAATACGTAGTTTAAATCCAATTGCCAAACTAACGTTTTTATTAGACACAAACGCAGAAGTAATCTCATACAGTTGGAGCTTTTGACCAAAAAGCACTTTCATTTTCCGATGTTTACATCTCGAAAATTGGCTTGACTCATTGAAAATGAGGGAAAGAGCCTAAAGCAGTTTGCAGGAAAAGAAAGGGAAAGGAGTGAGTGAGGAGAGAGAAAGAGAAAGAAATAAAAAATGAGCAAGAAGTGGTTGTCTGTGGGGCACAAAGAACAGAAACTCGCTATACTGCCACTATTAATGCACTGCTTTCTCTCCCGGTGACTTGTGAAGACGTACCGGACGCTACTCTGCCTAGTTTATAATAAAATGCATACTCGCACACACACACACACATCCTTTCTCCTCTCCCACCAAAACTTCTTACGAGAGAAATCTAATTAGATTTACAGTTTGCTGAAACTTTGTTAAATTATTTTGCGGGAAAGTTTTCATTATGAAAAGAACTTGATGAGTTTTCCTCATCAAGAAAATGCACATAATATATAAGCAGCGGCGGCGGCGGCAGTGGCAAGGAGTAGAGAGCTACTAAAAAGTTGGGACAAGTAAATATGAGGTTCGTCCCTTTTCTCGAGAATGTAAGAATGTATCGGTAGCACGTAGGAGTCATCATGATTTAAATTAAAAAGTAGACGCAATTAAATGCTGATAATTAGTAGTGACCAGTTTTGTTTTCATTTTAGTCTCTTCCTGGAAGAAATTCATTTAGTGAGTTGGAAAGGCGGCTTGTTGAAACAGCTTATTGAAAAGGAGGCGAGACGCCGACTGCCATCTGTTGTCGCTGGCTTTCCTTTCCGTATAAATGAAAAGTTTGGTGACTTTTCATCTCACAAAAAATGAAATATTGCTTTAGCTCGCAACTTTGCAGCCAACTAATATAATTTAATATTCAGATAATTAGTAATTCATTAATTTGTGGTAATGGCAGCTGTAAATAAGGAAATTGCAAGTTTTTGCGTCAGCATAAAATCTGGCACACAGCAAAAGGGTAAACTACATATATATGAATTCATTATAAAACGATGGCATAATTTGTCAACGGTGCAGTTTGAGTTAGCGCATCTAAATTTTTGGGATGTGTAGTCTATCATGACAATATTGTGCAGGGTGAAAGGCTTTTCCATTACAGGAATGATTTTGCTTGAGCTGGCGGCCAACGGCATTTTTTTGTGTGTTTGGCTACGACTGAGTCGAACTGAATATCGAATGTAGTCTGTGAAATCTTTGCAGACGACAAAGTAAATAGTCAGCCCACCTATATTCCATTCCAGTCTTGCTGTTGATGGCGGTGAAAGTTTGTTCAACCGTTGTAATGTTAATTAAATCTAGAGAAGGAAAGAGACGAGCTAATGAAACGTCAAGTGTGGGTTACTGTGATTAATTGCTTTGTGATATGTTTCCTTTGCCCAGGAAGCTTTTCCTCAATAGATCCTTACGACTAGATATTGAACTCATTCATCTTTCCCAAAAGCTCAATCCACCTTTAATAACCAGACGATACCCAGTCTTCCCCTCGCTGGCTCCATCTTCCTTCCATTTACTGCTTCCGATTCCTATTATCTTCAAGTTCCTTCCAATTTCCACTAACAATATTTTTTAAATGTGCTGTGTAATCACTGCTAAAGATAATTGCAAACTTTGAGTAAATTGCTTTACTAAATACACACTGTCCACTCTACCAGGGCTAAAATTTGTGAAACTTGTCTATGAAAATACATTTCTCCCTGACGGCGGAAATGTTTTTATGCAATGCTAGGACAGCTCTCCTTTGCACACTTTATTTACTGGTATAGATAGATTTGGTACACATAACAGAAGAAATCTCATTTACTGGAGAAACTCGATATCAACAAATTGTTTTCCAGTGCCCATCCCACAGCATTACACCAGAGAGCTTTGTTTACCCATCCCTTTCATTCAACGTCAATGTTTTTATCACCGATAGGAAGCTGCGGAGAGCATTTTCTCTACCCACGTTGGGGCAGATAAACTTGTGTTTTTGTAATTAATCATCAGATCAAGTGTAGCCTGATGATGTTGATACGATACCTCCCAAAGGAAAGCAATCTTGAATAGCATAATTACAAAAAGATCATTTCAACTGCGTGCTAGAAGTAGGATGTTGTCAACGTCAACGTGGTGCGGCTCCCGTGATAATTATCCTGATGGAGAATTCTGGACTTTTGTATATCCATATTTTGCAATTAATTTTCCTTTTGTGGCTATTAATACAATTACACTCTATACGATTCCATTTCAGTTTCACCAACCAGAAGAATGACGAACGGTGACGGAGTCATTGCAGTTTCCGCTGGCTCCAGACATCTCCGGGATGGAGCAGCTCCAGGCCCAGGTTTAGTTGGTTCTTAAATTAATTTCGCTAAGTATATCGCTTTTATGGATTTCCCCAATTTTATTTCATTAATTAGAATTACGATATGAAATGAGTCAGCTAATTGATTGTAATTGAGGGCTAGCATGCTTTGACTTTGACGTAGATTGACATGTCCAATGAGGCTAGAAGTGGGTAAAAATATGAGTGTTTTGTTGCAACCAGCTGTTTTACTGAAAGCTAATTTAGAATTGTCTTCGAGTGCAAGTTGATGACTCACACGGAGATTTGTTTTGTGTAAAAAAAAGTATGTGGGTAGTGCAGGGAAGGAAGGAAGGACTTAATTATTATTATTCTTTCATTAAATGGGATAATGAAGAAGAAAGGTTTGCTTTTTTTTTGTTGAAAATCCTAATATGAGTGGGTTTTTAATTTGGGGAAGCTTCCCGAATATATGTATTTAAAAAAATGGGTTGTCCGGGGCACTGAAAGGCAGTCCAGGATTCACATTGGGTTCTACCAACGTCTGCACTCTCCTCTCTAATAGCTGGAAATGAGAGTGGTATAATGCGACTGTGGTAAACTGGAAATGCTGGAGAGTGTTTATAGTAAAACCTGACAGCGGAAGGAAAAGTAGGAAACAGGGTAGTGGCATATGCCCTACTCAAACAGTAAAGTGAAGGGAATATTTTTTATGGGAGCGTAAACAAACTAATTGAAAACTCACAAGTCCAATAACTCACTGTCAAAAACACGATATGAATTAAAGCTTGAGGATAAACACAACATATGTAGCAATCTACCAATTACTTTATGTAAATCTCTGCGGAATTCTTTTCATCTTACAGAAAAATAGCTGAGGCAGTCATCAGTGAAATGCCAGCTTTTTTAAAAGATAAAATACCATTCTATTAAAGAAGTGTATGTGTAGAACCTTACCTTATAATATCCATTGCTGTTGCTACAACGGCATCAGTTTAGGGCAAAAGGTTTGTTTTTCACAGCCTATTTCTTTGGATGTTAGAAGAGGAAGAGGGGAAGGAAGTGAAGCTTTAAATTCTTTATACTTTTAATGTAACTGCTGTTAGTTGTGCAACTTTAGTCATAAAATGACATTTAAGCAGTATGATGTAATATTATATTCATTTTTAGTTGTCTTTCTGTGTTGTGGGATGTCAATTCTGTGTATAATACGTAAAGTGGTTAAATTTCAGGCTATTTGGAAACACTGGATACTGTGCAGCTTGCTCTAAAGTAATTCCGGCATTTGAGATGGTAATGCGAGCTCGCAACTTGGTATTCCATTTGGAGTGTTTTAAATGCGAAAACTGCAGCCACCGGTAATTTTGATAAGTTATTATGACGCATATTGGAAGTAATAAAATAATAACAATTAAACTAAATGATAACCTCTCTACAGATTTTGCGTCGGAGACCGCTTCTACTTGTGCGAAAACAAAATCTTGTGTGAGTATGACTACGAGGAAAGGATGGTTTTTGCAAATATGGCTTGTAGTCCTGGAAGCTTGGCCATTTTGCGAAGGCAAGTAAGTGCTCACTCACTTTAAATGTTGTTCTATTATGAATATATATTATGTTTAAATGAATCGGCTAACTGCTCCGTGTACGAAACTATTGCAGTCAGGATCCCAAGGTGAACGATTCACTCAGCATCCCCGTCAGCCAAGTGGCCCTGGCGTCCCCATCGTCAACGACAGTATCGCTGACCACCACCATCACCACCTCCACCTCGAACAGCATCAGCAACAGCAACTTAAGTATCCAATCCCTAACCCCAAAGTTTCAGTCAGTGAGCCCCACATCAGTGGGAACACTTCCTCCCTTGCATACACACACTCACCACCACCATCATCATCATCTTCATCACCCCAGCAGTATTGTTCCCCAACCGATTATATAACAAAAAAGGCACGTGTCAGACAATACTCGGATCACTTCAATAATGAACGAAAGGCTAGTCCAACACCAGTCTCATACAAACGGGCCAGAGAAATGCAACCCTCTTTTGATGATGGTGGAAACAATGACAATCCTGATTCCTCCCTTCTTGTGGATTTTCATGAAAGGAACAATAACAGTTTCAAGAATAATGAAAAGTCCTTTACTCCAAATGCTCTATCCACAATCAATATGGGGTGAAAACACGACCATCTACTTACTAACCCGTGGTAGAGGGACCGTAATATGCAGTGAATTCTCGACTAATATTTAAACATTTAGCTAATTGTCATATGTATTTAAACTTTATGAGAAGAACCAAAGTTTGTAATTCAATTTATGTGAAGATGTACACATTAATTTTATCCTTATATGTTGTAATAGTAATGGGTTTAAAATTAGGATAACATATGAATTAACTAATTATATTATGGATGTGTCGAATAATTGATTGTACTTCAAAGTTACACATAGTAACACTTCTTTGTTCTTTATTAATTTTTACCTGTTTCTTTAATAAGTGGTAAGTAAAGGTAATTAAGCTCGTTGAGAGGCATGCAAATAGTACAATAATTCACTTGCGTAACATACCGATTGAGACACAATAGAACGAAGGCGAGTAGATATATTAGAACTCAGAAGAGTGAGACTGGGAATCGGTGTGTTTTATAAGATGCATAGAATCATAGAATTGGCAGTGGTAATACCCATGGCCACATTTTCCAGCGTAACACATCATTTGAGGACCCATCTCATAATCAAGCAACCCGATAAAATCCATACTTGTTTTTACCCAAAATTTCACAAATCCATCAAAATGTTTGGGAGCAAGAGGTCTTGCACTCGATAAGGCTTTATGCTTCTCCAGCCTATCGACTGGTGTTTCCATTTGCATAACCAGAGGGGTGGCATCGAACACATCCAAGTTGTGATAAAATATGTTTCCGAGGTGGTGTTTGATAGGTAGCACTTCCAGATGTTCAAAGATCACTTTAACTTCATCATCATCATCATCATCATTTTCTTGTTTCAGTGGTGACACCAGTGTTTCTAATTGTTGAAATTTATGATGGACACAACCTGCACACATCCAAGGGTCATCTTCATCCTGAGAGCAGCTGCAAACCGATTTACAGACTTCAGACACAGGCACTGCCGCTTGTCCTTCCCACTTCAGGTAGAACGTTCTACCTAGGCTATTAGTGTAAACACTTTTGTAACCGTTTTGAGACCCCAAATTTGCTGCCCCTGTTCCATTCATTCCGGTGTCGGAACCTGCATCTGGATTAAGGCTCTGTCTTAGGTCAACAGGAACGGGAATTGAGCTTGTAGGCGGAAGTGGTCCAAACGTGTTCCAGTTGACATAGGTAATGTCACACGAGACAGCCTTGCTCTTCTTCTTCCACTGGTTTCACATGAAAATACCATAGTATTTAACTTCATTAGCTTTCTTCGAGTTTATTTATACTTATTATTATCTCTCTAAGTCTGGCAACTAATTCATATTTTAAAAAATACTGGATGCTTACCTTCAACCTTCGAGCAGCCTTCGACAGACATCCAGGCATTGCTACTTCTAATTGCAATGAATGTAAACAACTCACAAATTAATGATCCAATTTTTTTTTACTTATTTATTTCTTAAACTCATTAAAACTGAAGAATTAAAAACCAAACAACTGAGCAAGCTCTTTCTCACAAATAAAATAAATCAGAGCATTTCGCTATCTCTGCCTTCTCTCAAATCATTCAAATCAAAACAGTAGCCTGATGAACGTGCGAAAAATGACTAATTCTACGCCGAAATGAGACAAAAATGCACTCAAAATAAATTCAAGCTCGACGACGTCGTCGACCATTAAAAATCAAACATGAGTCAGTCAGCCACTTGTACAAAAAAAGATTTTTTTTGTTACAATACACAAAAATACTTGCATTAATACAGCTTTGTAAGTAGGAGATTAAAAGCGTTTGATTGAGGAGCTCGTACCTATTGGCCCAATATACACTCACCGTCGTACCAATCTTGCGAAAAAGTGTGATCTGTGATGTACAATCTTTACAGAAAAAAACATCAACTCATTTACAAAGTCACTCTCATTTTAACGGTACAGTCGTACGTCCAGAATTTAACCCTCTAGCATCTGCTAAAAAATCCACCATAAAATGCAAATGGTAGTTAAGCAAGTGCATAATCTGGAGCTGAAATGGTAATGCCTAATATAGTTGTGGTGACTTCTCCATGTACCTAGCTCTAGCTTTTCATTGAAATGAAAAATAAACAAAATCAGCAAAATGAAAATGAGAGGTACATAATTCGCGTATCCATCCTGCATCTAGTGCCTAGTTAAAAACTTAGTAAAAATGTAGCAATTGTAAATGGAGCAATACAGGAAAAATGGTCAAACCTATGCCAGAAAAGTATTTGAGGAAGGTAGCATAAATTGGAATGGGGTGCCGTTTTTTTTCAACTCCGCTTTTTCTAATCATTATTTCCCCGTGCTCATCTTCCCTGTCTAATTCATCTTAATATCAAGTGCGCATCTGATCCTATAAATTAAGCTGAAAACCGATTACACTAACTTAACGGTCATGTATGCTTAAGTAACGAGCAGGGGACGATGTAAACGAATGGAGCTCCTCTCGTCCTCTTCCTCCTACAAAAAAAAATCTTTTCGCTGCACACACTTCCCTTTCCAAATAGTATCCCGAATCCCGATAAGCTTAGGTTTTGCTCGTTTGCTCTTTACCGTGCAAAAATATGGCTAGATGTACTCCTGTACCGTCTACCATCATAGAAAAGCGAGACTTCTGAGCGGCCGGGAAGAAACAAGTAAAATGCTGCATTTGCTTTGTCCAGTTCTCTAAAAAAAATATGAATTTTGGTTTTGTGCTCTTCTCCAGGCTGCCCTGTCTCCCTCTAACGCTGAGAGATATGAGAACTGGAACTTTTATTTTAGCCCTCATCTATTTCACTGCGCTATTGTTTGCTTCTCTCAGCAGTGGATAAGTGATGCATGTGATATGCCATTCTATTATATTGCTACCAGTTTTCGTAAGTAATGGAGCATTATCTTTTTCCCGTTTTGTAAGCATGAATGCGGTCTTTTATCTCATTGGATATATCATCATCATCCTCCTCTTTGGTCGTCATGCTTCTCCAGACCTCATATGGACTCCAGAGTCCGTTTCCGGGAGTGCCGTATAGCTGTTCCTTTTTCCGTGATTATCTCTGTATTTGTACATGCATGTTCTGCCATTCCAAACTGCTTCGCTATCCTCCACATCCCAGAGGAGTAAAAGAGAGGAACGACGGGTGAAAGTTTGTGTGAAAGCCATGATCATCTTTATTATTGCGGATTGTCTGTCTGGAACATACATATTATACGCATTTCACAGATAGCGCTGCACAAAAAAGGAGCCGTGTGCTAGTCTCATCCGAGCATTCTCCCGTTCCACTCACTGAGTTCCCATCAGAAACGAATGACTCTCATGGCTGTGACCATTACATTAGTCGGCCTCCATGGTCCATGTTTCACTTATTTACCTTGCTAGCTCGATTAATACAATCATCTTGTTGTGAGAGCATTACTCACAGACCCAATTAGTTTCCTCTGCTTATTTTCCATGAGCGGAAAACAACACAAGCTGCTTCAATCTATATGGTAGCATTTATATGGGCAAAATGGGATATATGCACATTATTCTCCACAGAACACAGCATCCAGTACATCTGGCGCTTAGAGCACATGCTGCCCCCATCTCACTCCGAAAATGAATCCCTCTTAAAACTTACTTAGATCAATTTCAGGTAATCTGTCTTTACAGAATACCACCGGATTCCGCTCTATGAACTAAAGTTTTTTTTAAAAAAAACTTTTTTACCCAGCTCCACTGTGAATTCTACATTCTACGATATTTCCATCCAATCAAGTTGGCATTACAAAATTCACACAAGTTCCACAGGAAAAGTGGGATAATACGCTTTTCCACTCCTATCCACACAGCGAGGCAGTAAAGGGAGAGCTATTTTAGGGGAAAGGAGGGAGGAAGCGAGCAGAAGGAATCATTCTAATGTGGTCCTTTGTTTTTGTCAACTTTAATTTAGAATGGTGTCGTTGTGGACTTTGTTGGCTAGGATTTATCGCGGTTCGCATCAGTGAGAAAACATTCTCTCATATTATATTATCATTATTCCTGGAGTTTCGAGTTTAGTTGCTGGCGAAGTTGAAAGGATTGGCTTTTGGCTGCTCTACCACCGCCACCATATAAAAAAATGTTGTGTCCAACCAACCTGCCAGCAACGCTTATGACAGTTGCAGTGACGTGAAGGTAGCTCCGCATAGTAAACGTGACTGCTTCCGACTCTGCAATTTTGGCATTTTTTAAACGAATTAAACACCCAAACTCCGCCATATAATGCGGTTTCGGGTACTAATAAGAGTGCATATGGCCAGGAAAACGAGTAAAAAAATAGAATGATGCTGCAGCTAAGCACTTCGATGACAGCGTCACAAAGTATGCATGAGACTGAGCACCCAACTAAAATGACTTTTTTTTCCAATTCTTTACATCAAACTTTATAGATTGCATGTGTGGATAAATTAGATTATGGAGGGAAGGCAGAGAGCAGTTAGATAAATAAATTGGGCGACGCTCACTTCTCGAGCAAAAACTAATATTCTAAATTGAAAAAGAGATAATGACAATCGGCTCAGTGAATTGCTCATTTCATTTCAGTGAAACGGTCTCTCCTATAGTGGCAGGATGATGCGGATGATAGAAATGGGTGTTGATTTTATCAAAATCAATCCATCCTTCCTCCGAAAACCATCATCATTTCTAGTGGAGAAACACACACGGATTTATGCAGACACACCGTCTCCCTCTCTTCTAACAAGGGAACGAGATGAAAAAAAAATGCTCCCTTCAGACGTCAGCAAATAATAGGCCGGGTACAATGTTCCGCGCGTATACTCGGTGCGTCCTCGTCACTCACGGAAGCACTTGCTTTTGTCATGATGAATGAATGATGAAATGATGCATGTATGAACTTTTCATGGATTCGTGGATATTGTAATGAAGATTACTTCTGCTATTACTTATGCTGATGTGATATGATGATGAGGAGAGAGACGTGAGACGTCCATCACATATCAGAGAACGGTGGCGTGCTCGTACGAGTAGGGAAAATGGAATAATTTAATACATTTTATAATCCGTATGAATTTCGGAGTTTGAAGAGCTTGTGAAATCGAGCATGCACGCAGCTTGTTTGTACTAATGACAGTTTAGGCAGATTGCTTGTGGCTTTTTCTCCAAGTGGATAACGGATACTCTATGACAATGAAAATGTTGACGAGTTCTTACTGTCAACTTGTCGCAGTATTACACTGAAGAGTATGTTTATGCTTTGTTGCTTCAAAAATAAATTGTAATATGGTATGTCATCATTCAACTTTCGAGAAAATACAGACAAGTCAGGAAGAAGACGTGCTCCAGTCTGGCGAATATATTTTTATTTGCAGAAGGTTTGATAGGAAGCGTTGACCAGGTTACATACAAATAAGGAAGAATTGGATTTATTTCTTCAAAGAAAATATTTATTACACCTAATACAACTTAACTTTAAAGGGTAAAATAATACCAAGTCGCGAAGGCTGAATCTATTTTTATAAATGACAGATCAACATCTGCACAGTTGAGCAACCCAAAATGATATAAGTACATAATAATAATATATGTTAATGGAAATGTTACAAAATTCAATAAATGAACAACGCTTATAAAAGTGCTCAGTTCATCAAAAGGGATTGAAAACGAACAAAACTGTTTCACTTATGAGTACTATTACTGTTGACAAGACATTAGACATTCTTCAATTTTGAAAATGACACGAAATAAACCTCCACTCACGTCATTNAAGGGATTAAAAACGAACAAAACTGTTTCACTTATGAGTACTATTACTGTTGACAAGACATTAGACATTCTTCAATTTTGAAAATGACACGAAATAAACCTCCACTCACGTCATTTAATCCAGAGAAATGAGTTTCGGTCATGTTTTGTGGGACTCGGCTAACGTGTAAACTGTTCGAATTTACTTATACGGCATCTGCATAAAACGTTATGCTTCCGCAGAAGCCAGTAAACAAAGGATTTTGTGTTTTCCTTTCATACGTCCCCCACCGCATTCATCCCATATCTTCAGATAAATAATGTTGCGGCAGTATTCATGAAAGTTATGCTTGACTTTTCCTCTCCTCCCTGCATAAATTTTCGGCACGAATGATAAGGAAAAAACCACAATAATGTACTTGTATCCATCTCTCATCACCACACCACACCAAAAGCTAACAACCCGGGAATCAAGTTAATAACTATGATGACTCTATACCTACCCAACCTGTGTACTTCATAATCTGCATTTCATTTCATCCCAGAACATCAACCAAGCTAACAATGAGAGTGAAAATTGCTGCTCTGTGCACTTCACTCTTCCTCCTTTTTAAAATATATTTCATTTCACTTCTTGCAGAATCATCAGGAATAGCTTTTCTGCGGAAACTGCACATCCCTCGAATTGTCCCGTTTTAACTCATTCTTCTCTGTCTTCCAACAATTTACTGATCTCAAGTGGATGACTTCAATATATCGTTTTTTGACCACAGGAGAGCTTTATGCTGCAGCTGCAAGTGCCTCCACTGGAAAAGTACACGGAAATGCTCCATGCAAAACTTGTACGTTCTCTGTTTGTGCTTTGTTTTTTATCCGCTCACTTTGTACTCAGTTATATGCCCAGAATGAATAAACTTTTCCTGGTGCAATATGCCCGGCTTATCTTCAGAATTTTGAATGCGAACTCGTTTATATTTTTCCTCCTTTTTATTCCATCATCGTTATCCTCGTCGTCAACGTATCCTTTTGAACTGGAATGTACACTTCTTTACTATGTTCTTAGATGTATAGCTAACTTGGTTTTGAGGAGGACCTTGTCTTCCCAACTCAGAAAGTTCTCCGTTTTCCCTCCTTTACATTTTTTTGTATTAAAGAAGGAGCTCTGCTATCATCCTCATCATCAGCTCCGTCAGTGGGGAACGTAAAGTGAGATAGGGTGAGTGAAAGAGTAAATATATAGCCCATTGCTTATTCTCATCTAGAGCGATTCCCATTATTGCACTTATTATTATAATATTCTACATCAACTCAATCCATCCAGATTTTCTGGGTAACAAGTATTACGCTCGTGACAGAGTTACAAAACACTGCTCTTCAGACACAGAGGATGATGCTACGATTTGTTCTTATTTCCGGACAAGATTTCCCTACTCCTCACCTATCCACAAACAAACCAAAAAACTTTTACATAATATTTGACAATATTTCACCACAGCATTTCAAAAATTTATGGGGCTCTTGTTTATACCGATTTAATATCATTTTTGCATTCAGAGTAAAAAAAACTGCTTCATTGGGGAGATGTAAAATGCAAATGGAAGGATATATACGTGCATACTTTCAGATCTGTAGGAATATTTTGCCCCTGTTTAGCAGATCAGAGTCAGGCTGAATAAAATAAAAAATTGTGTCTGAAGCGCTTTTAATAACTGAGATTTTTTCTGTGCGACATGTGTCCTGTGTGACTTTTTCATGCGGAGACATAAATAACGTCATGTTCGCCGAAGCAGAGTTGACTGACTAAATCAATGTTTGACTTACACTACATTAAACATTTTGAGTAGTCGATTAAGGGGAGGAAAGTCTGAACAAAGTGTTTATAGATAGAGGGAAAAGTATATAAGAAAAAATATTTCTTTTCATTTTTTCCTGATTTTATGAGCAAGATATAACTCGTCTATTTTATTTTGCCAGAAATAAAAGAGCTCCTTTTCAGGTCAGGATTTCCCCTGGTTGACCCGTAAATACATGTTTGGATGGGGATGAGCTAGAAAGCCGCATTGCAAAACATTAAGCACTAAACTTATTGTCTGCCTTTAGCTCCACTTGTACGGGAAAAAAATGATTTTTTTTCCTGCTCTCTCCCTCGCTTCCACTCTCCACTTTTTAGACGCATGTGGAGTTGAACAAGTCGTATCAACTGTCCATCTTTTTATATCCATAAAAAATTTCATTTCTTTAGTTTTATCACGTGGAAATAATTACAAGCGACCCGACTTTCTAGTTTTACCTATCCAGTCCAGGTTTTTTTCCCGTGACATCTCAGGAAGCAGGATTTTGGTGTGGTAAGCAGGCTCATAAAGGAAATGTTATCTTGCATGCTAAACCAAACTCTGCAGATGGTGGTGGCAGTAGTAGGGCACCGGCTTTGCTTTTTCCGGTGTGCATACCGCAGAAGTCAACATTTGGAG
>JAHZND010002662.1:0-22283 GCA_027744115.1 Acrocyrtus sp. NNG-2020
TGGAGCACAGCACATAATAAAACAAATCCTGCGTCGTTCCGGAGGAAGAGTACGATTTTTGAGATAGATGAAAGAGTAGAGATTTCACGAGGCGGGAGTTTGCATGGGTCTGTCACATTCAAGCCATTTCGTGTAACGTTAGACCGGAAGGAAGGCGAAATTGAGCTACGCTTCATCTTTCTCTCCTTCCAACTGACTAGTGAAAGGGAATCCCGGGACAGAACGTTCTCTTCCATTCCTATATCGGATAGCTGCTGTGTAACATTGGGCTAGACTAGACATATGACGCATGCAATATTGGCATTCCAAATTCCAATGTTTTCTAATTACTCGACTGATTTCCCATAAAAACTTGTTACAGCTTTCAGCAAAATAGCATTTTCACTGAAATTCGAGTAAATGCAAAAAGCAATAAAATGCTTTTAAAATTTGTAAAAATGAAAGGTTACAGAACGACATCCGAAAGTTATTGGCAGTCTACCACATAAAATAATTTATTTATAAACACTTTCAAATTTTTATTTGAAAAACAAAACATTTTTTCTCTCTAAAACACTTAATTGAGATATTGTGAATATATACCATACTAACATAGCCTTTATACAGTTATTTAACGCAATATTGAATGACCAAGGGTTTAAAAGTAGACATTTCTGCGATCCCGCTTAAAGCGACTGCGCAGTCGTTCCACTATTTAAATGCTTGCTTAACGGTACTGTTAAATTAAGGTAAGGCAGGTGGCAGGTTAACATACATAATCAAGTACCTTATCCTAAAAACCATTCGAAAGAGTTAAAGTCTACAGAGCGTCCTACTATCTAGCAAACACGGCGTTTCTAAAATATTTATCTGAAGTCTTTTCGAAATATCATTATGGAACACTGAGCTGAGAGCTTTAAAAAGTCGTATGGGACTTATGGGAGAAGGATGAAACTGGTGCGGTGTTGGAGACATATGAACTACAAAAGTGTTTCCCATAAATCTTTACGTTATCGTGCCAGTTCCATCTCGGTATATAATTTTTTTTGCAAAGACGTTCCAACTATAGAGCAAACCGTTCACCATTCATCTACCACAATAAAAATGATTGAAGATGTGATGCTAAATTATAATATATATGGTACAAGTAAAGATCAATAAAATAAATCGACAAGGTAGGACAAAGGTAAGTAATGTAGTAGGTATACAATATAATGTGTGTATATCGCTAATAAAATTATATCATTCCATTTTATATTATCTCTCTACAATCGTGCTTTAGCTACAGACTTTTAAGCAAACGCCAACTTAAATGTGAAGAAACAACAAACATCTCGCTTAAACTCATAAATATGTAGACTTGAATACAATTAAATACAAAATCTAACTTAGAAAACGACTAATAAAAATTACCTTCCGCGTGTATTAATTACCTAATTATATCTGATGTTGAATAATTCCGTCATCATCAGTACACAACTGATTTTAGTACGGATTAAAACAACTTCATTTTTCACATTCCCTTGGCTTCTTCATTTTGAGATACCCTTTCTTAGCATTTTACAAGTGAACAAAAATAGTGCATTTATTTACACGCAGATTTCAACTCTTATTGGATTCATTCGCAATTTTATTCACACCAAATCAGCGGTTTTTGGAGGGTACGCTATATGTTCTTATAAATTTCGCTCCTGCAACACAAACTCTACAATAGGTACACAGGTATTTTTGCTTGCTTTCAAAAAAAATCATTTTCTGTCGTGTGTCGTTTTGTCAAATTCAACTGAAACTGGAACACAGCCACGAAACTCTTCGCGTCTGCACAGCGCACAAATCTATTCGGTACATCGGCTTGAGAGGTTTATCCTAACTTCCTCGCAGTTCTAAATACTCTCCTGGATAAGATACGTGAAGTATGTGAAAGTTGTGAGCTGTGCAGTGTGCACTTACTTGGTACAATGAACGATCACTATTTTTTATTGCTACAACTAGCACGTGCCGACAGATCTATCCATGGCACTGCGATAGCTATGCTATAGCATAGCTGGAATCGGAGTAAATATTTGAAACAAAAAATCCTCTTTCTACTACTTTACTAATGAACTGACAAAAAAGAAACGGAAAACACTATTCCAATGTAGGAATCAGGTCAGTAAGCTACCTAACAATGACAACTGCGAACTAAAATATGTTGACACATTTATTTCAATGAATTTTTAAGTAATCATAATGTTATTCTTTCTCATCTATAAAAGTAAATTGATGACTTTTTCTTTAGTTCTCGTCTATTTTTAGTTGATTTAATATTTTGTACTCATCTTCGTGTTTATCTTCATAACTGTTTATTTGATTGATTCGTATCATTTTTCTTGGCGAATTCGTCAATTACTTCTTTATAAATTTGCGGATCGATATTTCTACCCAGCATGTAGAGGACCCACCAGTCACCTACTGAAACCCTCTTTGATACGGACTCAATAGCATCTTCTCTTACCATCCTGTTACGAGCGTGCATAAGGCGCGGACGAAGACTTGGCATGAAGATAACTAAAGCACGGAATATAACCACGATCGCAGTCAAAATCGCCAAGATGATGAACCAAAACCAGAGGAAAATGTAAGTCTTCTCGTTGACAATGTTGAGGGGAAGAATACAGATGGCATCGTGCTTTTCAATTGTTGCAGATGGACCAAATCTAAACAAAATTAAACACTTTATTAGTAATCATGCGCCTAATTTTGTTTAGTCCAGACCTTACGGATACATGCTCAAGACATCGTACGATCATCATCCAATCATTATCCTACTTACTTGCGGAAAGTGCACTTGGTGACGCGAGGAAAGACGAAGACCATGTGATCATATCTGTTTTCCTGGTCCTCGTCATCAAATGTCAGAACTTGCATTCCGTACGAGATGAAGTCTCCTTTGAAAAACCAATTCATGATGAACATTTGGAAGATTACGTTGGCAAAGCAAATTGCTTCGCAAAACCAGTAACGGAAAGCGTACATGTTGTGTTGCTGTAATACAGATAAATATTTAAAATTGAAAGTTCGTTAACACAACGCTCATCAGGTCAATTTGTGCCATTTATCATTTTTCGTTCCTTATATTCTACTTTTGTTCAAAGGACCTACATTTAAATGTCTAATCAAGTATTCGATCAAAACTCCTTTTTTCTGGTTCTTCTCCTCTTCAGAGCGAAGTCCAATGTTAAGCCCACAGACAATTGTGTTCATAAGCCCGTGTTCCCAGGTTTCCCACAACCATTTTGGGAAATAGCAGAGCAACGCTTGGAAGAAGAGGACAAAGCAAACCCACTGATAGTATGTGTAGTGCTTTTGGCCCCCATCATTTCCAAAGTTGTTCTCCACACCAGGATGAGCCACTTCGTACGGTCTTCGGAAAGAATCTAAAATGTAAAAATAGCTCCTTTTGTAGATATGACAAGTTTCATCAGGAAAACTGTGCACTCAACATTCCACTACCCATGTCTGCGTATTGCATAGTAAAGTAATTTACACAAAGTTCTTTCAAGTTTCATAGTAGATCACAGCTGTGGTTTAGCTAATTAATCTATTTTCTTTCTTTAAGCAATATTTTATATTTATCCGATAACAGCTATTTTAATTAGTAATTAATAAATTAATTACGCTTGAAAATTAATTAAAGGAAATTTAGGTTAATATTTTAAAACAACAATATCAATAAAAGATTTGCTAACCTGGCATCGTAAAAGTAGTCATTGTTGCGGCTGGTTAATTTGCGACACAATTCACAAAAAAAACAATCACTTCCTTCTTCGCTCTCAGTCCCGCCGCTCTTCACTCTTTCAAAGTTTTCAAAGCTCAGCCACTTCCAGCAAAGTCTTTTCTCCAGCAAACAAAATTACTATCCAGCTTCCGCATGCATTTGACCCAACCGTCCTTTTCCAACTTTTTCACTTTTTTTACCACCCGCAACTTTTATTTTGTAAAATCTCTACACAGAAAACAAAGACGGGTTTTCTCCCTCCTCCGCTTGCGCTTCCAGCTTTTCGACTTCTTTGGGACGAGCTTCTCTTCCTTTTACCTGACTGAAGAAAAGAGCAGAAAAAGCACATCAAAACTCAACCTTTCACCACTCACATGGGACAAAGTTACATCAAAGTTTACAAATTCAAAACCAACACTTTGGTTCCACCTGATTTAGAGTCGACTATTTTAATTTTTAAATTTTTATTTAGTGGCGCTGAAGACTCTCAATTTTTCTAAAAAATCAAAAGTAAGCTTACTTCTAACACCTTCTTACCTACCACTAACTGATAAATGTGAATACGATACCTATCTAGAAATTACCAATTAAAGCCAAACAGTTAATTATCTCCCTGTGACTAATCTCTCTGATCTTGCATAACTTCCTTTTCTCGCGGAGGGGCTTATCTACGTGAAAGGATTTGTTACTATCCCTGCACATAACACATCACTCACGACTTATCATTAGGGTAAGCTGCGAAAGGTATCACTTACTGATATTCTTTGTGAGAATGTGGGAGAAGCTTCCTCATCAGCGACCCAACAACAGAGAAACTTCAAAAAAATGTATAATTTTTCGCTAAAATTGCGATCCTCTATAGTCTATGCTACCCTACTGCATTTTAATTTTCACCTTATGCATTCCCACTACACAGCTTCCTGCTCAACAATGCAAAATGCAATGATAATAGATAATGATCCATTCCTATAATATGACAATTCGCCCTTTAATAAGGAATATGAGGGCTAATGTAATAAGAAGGGTAATCAAGGAGTAAAAAATCCGTAATAAAAAATAGTGCACACATACCGTGTAAGTGGAGGAGTGCCTTGCCTCTCTGGCTGTGCTACTACTGTCCACGAAAAATAACTTTGCTACTTCTTCAAAAGTGTTCACCACAGGCCAACAATGAGCGCAAACCACTTTTACATAGGAAAAGATATATCAAAACTCTACTTTAGCATGAAAGAAGCTCCTTCCATACTTTCATGCTACTTGTGTTTTCTGATCAGCCACATTTACGCATTCATTCTCCTATGATAAATACAAACTATAACTATGTGACATGCGAAAATGCATTTGATTTGCTTTCTAAAGAGTTAACTTTTTTTATATAAATTGTGTGGACGAAGACGAGAATAATGTAAAAGTGTGTACGGAGACGGCTACCAAAAAAATATATTTTCCTATCGCTGATGATGCTGGTGCTCAGTGCAAGCAGGAGTAGCAGCGTCGTCGTCAACTTCTTCGTTGAAGATCAGAGGAAAAGTTGGAGTTGGAGAGAGATGATGATACAGCATCAGTAGCAGCTACTCTAGTAGCTTAAATTACTAAAATATAATATTTTAGTTAGCTGCTACTACAAAACGCTACCACTACCAGTAATAATGGGAGAAGGAGAGCTCACTTTTACAATACAAATCGCCCCTCTCCTCCATTTATACCTTCCTATTACTTCTTTAAAAAAAGGTAACTGCAGTTCTTAGCTGCTGGTGCTACTGTCACATGCATTTATTCTGAACAGAGGATATCTCTCTCGGGCTAAAACTTGTGCTCCTTCAATTTTTACCCTGCTCCTAAAGCTACTTGCTGCGCTCCAAATAAATGACTTCTGTATAACCAACTACTGCTTCAGCTACTAACTTTAATGTATTAAATATGCATGAAGAAAGGAAAAAAAATAACGTCTCGGCAGGAAAAAAAATATCTTGAATTACCGACAATGTATCACTCTCCTTCTGCACTGTAAATATCTGATAGGAACGAGCAGTGAGGAACGGTTCGACTCTTATTTTTTGTCCGAAAATCCTGCCTGACCACACAGTGGACGATCACGAATGGTATGCGATATAATAACATGCAGTCAACAAGTTAAAAAATAAGAGTCAATACGATATTATTGTACGATGAGGATATCTCTGAAAAAACGTATTTTCTAAGAAGTTTAACTTGAAGGAAGAGAGTTTACGAAAACATTTTTTTCTCTTCCTGAGATCCTTCGAAACCTTCGCTGTATATCCTTTTTATGTGAGCAAAGTGAGGAATTCCACTGCAATAAAAGACGATTTTTCATTTGAAATCCTTGTCCATGTAGACTCACACTGTAAGAGTTGTATTGATGCAGTTGTGATTTTCAAATTCCATGATAAAGTTACCAATAATACTGAAAATATGTAAGCTTTAGTATGTGTACGGAAACACATGCATATAGCCTCGCTACTTGACCCTTCTTCCCATACTCAAGACTACCTTCGTTGTTGACTGCCTCACTGTTTGTCGTGACGATGGATATATAGTGATGATGGGCTTGTGTTGGTAAATGCAGTTAAAATGCTTTTTTCACGGTAGAATCAGAATCATCATAGAATTGAGGATATTTGTTAAAAGTAAGCTATCTGCAAGTAGTAGCTTTCATACAAGGGAGAACGTATTTTTTTAGCATTCCACTCTTCAACAATCACATTTTCAACCCCCTTACTTTTTCCTCCCTTCCTTGTTCGCTGTCTCACTCCTGTTGTAGAAATTTACAGGGTTGCCAGTTGTAAGGGGAAAATTCTCTTGAGAAAGAATGCCCGTGTGTGGAGGTTTTAGTCTGAGTACATTTAGAATGATGAAACTCACCCTGAAAGTTAGATGAGATTTAGTGGCCACGGGAAAATGTACAGTGTGAATAGAAGACATTCATAGGGTTTACTTTTTACTAGACAAACAACGGCATATAAATATGAACGTGGTTTGGTTTGATTAATATTTCTGAAGAGTGCATTGTGCTGATCCCGACATCCGTCTAATGCCTAGAGAGTATAGTCTAAGCGCAAGTTATATGAAAAATGAGCCAGTAATGAGGAAACAGAACTAGGATAGGAAACAGACGAGAGAAGACTAATATGAGCATTATGAGCTATTGTTATGAACGTCTGGCTTTACGGACTTTGTGGACCACATGTGCTATACGAGTGTTGGACGAGGATCAGTTGAAAGCATGCAGCTGTCGTGGAAGGATGCACAAGAGTGTGGACGAAAAATCGTACGATTATTATCCAAGACTATTTTCTCATTTGCATGCGTAATATCTGCGAGACGTACATATGCGTTGGCAGCAGCACTGCTATTATGCGTACACAATTTTTTATGAGTCGGACTGGCACACAAAATAAAGCGTTTTCCTAAATAATGAGCAGTATAAAATTGAGCATGTGGTTTTCTCTTATAAACTAGTAAAAAAATTAAGAAATTCTGAAGAAGCTCCTTCTAGTCAATAATCTGAGGAATTTCTGTCTTTAGGAAAACTACTAACGAAATGATAAGCATTTTTGATCAGCATGTTTTACAGCATCTTATCTGATTTAGGCACGGAAAAGACAGAGGAAGGGAGAGAGCAGAACTTAGTAAGATCCACTTGGCAAAAAAGCAATCAAGCGGAAAACAATAAAAAGTGTAGAAATGCAAATGCATTTTTTATTTCAAGTTTTTCAGATCTGTAAAAGAGATCCTCCTATAAAAATGCATTTTTATGCCTGTTAGATTTTTAGCAGGTTTCAGGCACTCGTCGATGTTTGCATGCATTAGCTCCACCGGAAAGATTATTTTGCTCAGCGACAAGCATTATAAGCCAACGCCAACTGTTCTATAACAATAACCTGGCTCTATCTCTGCTGCATATAAAAATGATACGTTTGTACCCCGTGTACCCTTCTAAAAAAACATTCCACCCTGTGCTAACCAGCACCAACAAAAATTAGTCTCCCTCTTTTGTGTAAAAAGAGGCACGAAATAAAAAACGCCAACCGTAGCAAGAAGGGTATGCGATAACCTCCGGCGATTTTATTTCTGTGAGAGTGGCTGTTGCTGTTGCTGCCTTTTAATGTCTGATCCTGCCTTACAATATCTTGTAAAAATTCAACAGGTAAAAAGTTGCACTCACCCAACATCCCCACATTTTACCTGCACTATAATATATGGCCGCGAAGCTCTCATCTTCATTCAGGTCATTCCCATTTCCTTTAACACAGGTGGTGAGCATTTTTTGAATAAGAATGGCAGAATAGCAACAGGAACGCCATTTCCACCAGAGAATGCTCTCTACATTCAAAATCAATATGCGGAGAGTGCTAACCATCTTATCTCTGGATTTATAGCAATATCGAATTTTTATATGAAAAAAAAAAACTTCTCGCAAGAAGAAAGAACATGCTTCAGCTTCCGAAAAAGAAAAAAAATTCACTTGCTCCATCCCTCCAGTGTAAACTTTTCAAAATCTGAAGGGGAAAAATATCTTGAAATGCAGGAGCAGAAGCAGCAGGTAGGATTTTAACAGGGAATTTGATAATAAAAGAGATGTGGTTGTTTGGTGGTGGTTGTGCGTGGCCAAGAAGCTTCCACCGAGTTGCGCTTGTAATCATCCTCTGATCGTAAAAATAACGCATCGAATCAATCCCTTCTCTCCAACGTGCATTCCTCTCCAGCAGTACAGAAAATCCTTTCCAGCTCCAGCTTTGTGAGAGATATTTACCTTCAAAAATCATTTTACACTCTTCCTCGATACCGTGCATTGTTCGCCTTTAAAAAATTCCTTTTTCTTCAAGTGATAAAGCAGCTGGAGCTGAGTCGAAGTTAAAAAGAAAGACCCTGAACTGACCACGGAATTGACTTCAGTTTGATTTTCGTGTCTAAAAATATTTCACGTTTTTTCTATTCCCCACCGCTTTCTCCCTTCAATCATCCCCAAGACCTTCCCACTATTCCACCTTGCTGGCGATTGCAGTGCTCTGCTCGTCGTGTAACGAAGGTAGTATCCTTTTCTGAGTAAAGAAGCCCCACAAAATAAGAGACAGACAGAAGCATTCATGTAAAGGAAAAGTGTAAACCCGTCATCATCAAATCAGACATCATCTTGTTTAATTATATCTTTCTGCTCTCGTGTTGGATTATTTTTCCTTAAAACGTTTTTATTCTCCCCCCGGCCTTTCCATCTTTTTTACAAAAATTAAAAAAATAGTAGCTTTCTAGTAGCCTTACTTGCTTGCTGCCGATGCCGTTGCCATTGCTGTTGCTCTCCGTCTCTAAATATCCATATAAAGTATATCTGGGAAGGAGAGAAGGGAAAAAACAATTTCTTTTTATATGAGCAACCCTATTTACCTTTATTATTACGGAAAAATTCCGATAGTGTCGCTCGTGAAAAGTAGAAAAAAATAAGAAAGAATAGCATAACGCTCATCCCTCAAACAATTTTTTTGGTCCGTCTTCTCTGTTACTGGTTGCATGATCGGTTTTTTTCTTGATCAGATTCATTTAAAAGTTTCATGATCACCTTATCATGTGAAGACTCAGATTTTTTCTTGTGAAGAAAGCCGTGCATTGTTAAGTAGGCAATGAGATCATCACATATTCTCCTCTGATTATAGAGTGTAAACCCAATCGATATTGTGTCTGAGAGAGAGAGGTGTTGTGGCTATGTGCATTTTTCATATTCCACGCGAGTTATAATATGAAAGAGTAGGGATAGCCAGAGCCAATACAAAATATAAAATTCCTTCATGGGATGTAATAATGATAGTAATAAGTATGCAGATGTATAAAATGCAGGAAAATATGTAACGCCTCTTTTTATGTGCCGTGTCAGAACAAGCTCCTTTGCTTTCATTTAATTTATTTTTATTTGGATTTCGAGAATTCCCTACTCAGTTTGGAGATAATGTTTTGTGTATGATGAAGTGAAAAACAACGCTGCTAAATAACCGCTTTTTATAGGCATAATGATTGAAGAGAACAATTTTTAGCGTTCATAAAACTTGTTTGAATAAGGGAGACAATGTGCAATTTTAGAAACTTACGTTTGCACTTTATATGATTCACTTTATTTAGTCATATCCATTTATACTGGTCCTTAAAATTATGCAGTTATAAAGCTCGTAAATTTTCTGTTAGACAAACCAAATAATAGGGTTTAATAGTTAGGCTATTAGAATTACCTTGAGGAAAAAGGAATCGAAAAAAATTGAGTTTAAGAATGAGCCCATTCTACTTTAGTACTGGACTTTGCTCAGGAGAAGAAAAAAGGGACAATTTTTTTTTGAAATTCTTGAAAAATAAAAAGAAGCTCATTGTCTTGCAACATCCCTTAATGCTTGTGAGGGATGAGAATTCCAAGAAAAGTAATTTTTAGAAGGGCTGAGGAAATTTTAGATGCTTCATCACCAGAATCGATTATTGGAACAATGCGATGCAGTGTTCCCACTTTCTGTCACAGTCAAACTTCTTAGATTTAAGGAACGAGTGTGTCATCAAATTTATTTTAATAACTTAATCCGATCCTTCTTATCTAGGAAACTTAATCCTTCCACCCATTTACTGTAATGCGTAAAGTTTTAGCTGCAAGGCTGCATGAAAGCCGTTACTGTGTAAAGTACTTTAACAATGATACAATTGTAATTTGTATCAGAATCAGAATCAGTCGTAGGAAAAAAAAATTTTCAAGTTTTTTCAGACAGACAGTTTCATAAATAGCTGTATTTATTATAAATAGCTGTATTTATTGGCAACTATAATGATGGTGCAGCCATTGCTGGTCATTCGATTGCAGCCCCAATAGGCTTTCATTCTTTGTTTGCGGGACTGCTGATAATAATAATGATAACAATGCTGATGGTGGTGACGGTGGTGACGGGAGTCAGTTGCTCTCTATTGCTTGCTTTTTTTCTTCAAGTGTCGTTTCTTTGATATGTTATTGCCATTACGGCTGTCGTCTTGTTGTTCTCTGTCCTCTCCCCACAAGCGTCGATTCTTATGCGAAAACGCGATGAGTGAGCCAATAACGAGGAATAGTGAATAGCGTTGAGCACAGCAAAACTTGAACAGCATTATTATAGGAACTTATAATGTATGGTGCACGGCAAAATAAGAGCAGAGAAAATTGAAGAACCAACTCGACAACTTTTCACGCCAGATTCTCACATGTCAGGAAAATGACCTCGAGCATCATCATCTCATTTAAAAACTTTTTATAAGCTAAAATGTTTGCACAGAGCAATATCTACACGACTTTTTCAATTCTAGACAGATTAGCATCAGTCGAGAGAGCTAACAAGTGTCTGGATGTGGCATATTGAACGCAACCATATAACAAATACTTTTTCAAGTATGAAGCCATTTCCAAAATAGTTTAACGCATCAGCTTCTCCAGCTTTGAATTGCCCCATAGAGAAGTTAATGGGCTTTGTGTTCAGGTTACACTCTTACAAATTCCAACTTACCGTTGGCACTGAATTGGTGGTAGTACATTGGAATAGTTAGTAACCGAGCACAGTTGACAATTTTTATTTCAGCGAACATCTAAACATCTTCGGCAATTTAGGAAATCTGAGACTGGCAAAGAGCAGATCAAACTTGTTCTGGAGTGGAGGCATTAGCTGAATCTTTTCAGTCGTAACTGGAGCTGTCTACAACCATTAAATCTGAGCAAGCGATGACATCAACTGTAGTAATCAATTGGTTAGCATCCGGTGCCTCAAAATATCGTAATGACATAATGAGCCATCAAAAACTCTTAAATTGGAAAGTTCTTAAATGTTGACGGCTGATAGTAATGGCATGAGCAGCCAGCTTTTTCCGATCAAGTCATTTAGTAAGAAAATAGGATATGCTTTATCCTTTTAATGCGACCAACTAAATGGAACATATTCTGAGAGGTTATTTCGATTTTAACTTTTAACTAGCCAAAAATCCACGCTTAAAGTCTTTGGGTACTTATGTAACTCCAAATCTTAATGCGTGCATTATCATCACATACAACGAATTACGAGGTCATCATCATTATCTGAAAATAAAGTGTGAAAGTGAATCAGTCCCTACAACATTCACACATTCCACTAGATTACAGCAAGACCAGCAATAATTGTCGCCACTGTCCACTCATACATTCTTCTTTTTCTTATTTATCAAGTGACAAAAATTTTATTTTTGCTGTAATTATTACAAAAGATAAATTAGCTTGCTTTTTCGCTCTCGCTTCACTTAGACAATCTGCCAAAAATGCCATGCGCACCCAGTCCCACAAACCTACCCATAATCCCAGACGAGTTTGCACAAGGAAAAATTATTACTCAACTGATTTATTCGAAAGACGAGTGACGCAAATGAGAAACTTCAATAGAAGGAGCATTAGCCATTCAGCCTGGGATGATGAATGCAAATGATTATCATTATTTTCAAATATTCAACAGTGTCCCAGTGTCGTGTGTCACTAGTTTCCTTGCTACATGATATGCCAAACAGTGTTGCCAACGCGGGAATGAAATTATCCTCGCTTCTTTTGTAAATACTCCCATAAGTATCCAGTTTAGATGCAGTAATCACTTCAAAAAATATATTTTTTCCCTGTTCTCAGCGTTTTCTTGCTTTATATGGATTTCTATTGCATTAGGATGTCCCTCTTGTTCTGTTTCCTCCCAAGAAAATAATGCTTTGCTACATGCCATGGCTGGTGGCTCGAAGGAAAAGACTAGGTCGAGTTGACAACTCGACTCCGCAAGAGACTCGTCTCATATATCACCTTTTTTTCTGTGTCTTGAAGAAAAAGGAGATTCCTCCTTGTCTTCCACTTCTTATCTCTCTTTTTTTCTCTCTCATTTTTCCCCTTTCTAAGTACACAAAAGCAAAATAAGCCCTTTAGTTATCGCCAAGCCCATGAAGACATTAAGATGGGGTGGAGTAAGAAAAAGTAAACTGTAAGCATGTGTACAAGTGCTAAGATACGAACATGATAAAAATGGAAATGCCCTCTCCTCACATCCTAAATGCACTATTAGTCTAATCCAACTAGGTATTTTCTAATATTGCTTCGTTGTTATCCGACCAAGCTCTCACACGGAGTAAAATAGCCGAATGCAGGAATTAATGGGGAAAATGAGTCAGACAGCGAATACAGATGCAGACTTAAAAAGCCAGAAAGAGGAAAGAAATTTTTTTGGGGAAGTGCACAGGTAGAGAGAATATTATTTTTTAAAGTAAAAGGAACAGGTTTTTTTCTGTACCGTATTCCTCTGAAAAATGTGTCGATCTTTAGTAGAAAATTTTATTTTCGCAGTGTGCTCCATGCACCATTGTGTTCCGATAGTCATGTGCAGTATTACCATTTAAAGAGCTAGTAAAGGATCCACTTATCACTCAGGTAGGAAAAGGATATAAAGTAGAATGTCTGGGCTGAAATATTTTACGCTGCAGTATAAAAGGGTAGTGAAGGGGGTGATTATGCAAACATGGCAAATAATGAGACGTTGATTTTTTGAACATTACTGGCTCAGATTACAGATGATTTTTTCGTCTAAAAACGAATATAATTTTCAGACCTCGAGTGGATATTCCTTATCCTTCGACTTTTTGCTCCTGCGGAAAATCACTGAAGAAATTCCTTCGTAGCTAGAGTGAAGAATACGCTTTTCCAAACTCGCCGCAAGCACAAAGTCACAAGGACATATTAGGATTTCCTGTAACAAAGATTGACAGGAGAGTCGTCGTAGCAAACTCGTCTCAGCTCTTTTAGCTTAGGAGAAAAAACAAGTTGGAAAGAGACTTCGAGAAAAGAGTCACTCTTCATCTCGGCCGTAGAGCCGGACAAGTTGACAAGGATATAAATGAGGTGGGGAGAGAGTAGTTAAAAGTAAAAGTACGAAACTGTTTGATGAGATGAGAGGCTGGTTGCTGGTTCCCTGCTAAATGAAATAAAAAAGAATGTTTTAAAGCGTATTTAATGTGATGAGCTGGCGTAACCCTACCCACACACCTTTTTTAGATGATTCCTTCTGATAGGTGTTGTGAAGATGAATGACGCTCGACGAGAATGTACTCCTCTCATCTCGTAAACTAGTAATCTACCTGTACCCATATACCAGCTAATTTTTTTTTCGTAGAGGTACTTGGTACTACTTTGCATTAAAAACGTTTATTACCTTTTTATGCGAAGAAAATTACCCTGTGCCAAAAGCATTTCGTAATACTTAATATAGCATAGCTTATGGAAGCAGGATACTCCTTTATTATTTTCGCTAATTAATAGACTCTTTCTTACCAGTTCCACGTTTTTATTATTATCTGCATACTAAAAAGCGGAGAGTTTTTAGAGTACTACTCCAGCTCATCTTCATCTCCAAGAAAAGAAATCCAGCTTTTACACATGTCACAAAATTGTAGTGACGCGCTAATCATATAATCTCGGTAATAATGAGATGTGGTTGAAGACTTTGAAGAGCAAAGTAGAAAAGTAATAGTGATGGGCTCGTATCTCATGCCCATAAAAGTAAGTCAAGAGAGGATTGTGGAAATTGGTTGTGAAGATGTGTGACGTGATGGAGCGAGTTGGCCAAGATATAAATAATCGCTGTTGTCGCTATTAGCCCTCCCGTTTCACAGTTGTTGTCACTGCTCTTCATCATCGTTTTTTAAAAACACGCTTCTTCTTCCACTCTCTGGAGTATGTCAAACAGATTAGATTTTTAAAAAATATATAGCTTATAATAACTTCTCAAGACTGTTGGACATGCGAAACGATAGGGATCTACGATCTTGCTAATATTAAAAGCTATAAAAATGTACTCTGGTCAAGTCACAAGAGCCAAGACAAAATAACACTCGCTGGTCTGGTGGAACATGAAAAGGCGATTTTTATCTTGATTGTAATGTAATGTAACAATAAACTGAAATCGTAAGAGGAGACGGGTCGTAGTGAGAATACAATGCAATGGCGAGGAAGTTTAAAAGTGAATGAAATATTTTTATAGCGTGCTCTGTCATACTCGTCATGTGCCTATGCCTCATTCACATTCACTCCTCAGCTATTTCATCTTTTGCATTCCTTTTACAGAATAGTCAGGTTAGTCAGCGAACCGCTCACCTGTCATGAAATTACTCACCAAATATGCGCTTCTCTTGAAGCAAAATTCATGTTGGAATGATTAACGCGGAAAGCATCCGATTCATTCAGGATTAGTCCAGACATCTCAAGATTGGAAAGGCAAGGTGCAAGTGTTGTATCATGTTTTTCAACAAAATTGCTTGGGAGTGAGTCTACCAGAAAAAAAACGTTTTAGGGAAAATTGAGATGTAAAAGTGTCAACTAGTTAATGGCCTTCATTAAAATAATGAGCTAATATATTTGCATTAACTTGACTTAAATTTTACAGTTATTTTGTACACGTGAGACATCCTCTTTCCTGGGCAGTGTTTTCGGCAGTAAATAGAATTAGCAGTAATAATCAACTCACCAATTACGCGTAAAAACGCTTCGCTTTTGAATTGGTTTGTCACATCCTCTCCTGTGAGAAACACTTCATTCATGAAATCACCAGTAGCCAGAGGATTAGTAAGAAAAAAACACGCGTTAAAATCTCTTCCCGCTCTAACCTCTGTTGCAATCTCAGCATTTTTAACTTCTCAGTAATTAGGTATGATAAGTGTATGCGTGCAAAATGATCAAAACAAAGTAATTTCCTTCTCCTTTTGGAGAGTCGTCAAGCATTCTGTAATAAAAAGCTGCAAAAGAGATATTTTTCGTATTAAAATGCAAACACCGACTCATGTCAGCAGCAATTAGCACACAAAATTCAATGTCCAGAAAACTGTTCTATTACTGCCACATGTCATGCGAAAAATAAAGTCGCGCTCATAGTCAGTTCAACCTACTTCTTGCAGCTACAGCAAGAAAAAAAAATATTTTTTTTGTGTTTGAGTTAGAGCACGGGAGAACAAGAGAACAACAAAAAACTAGTCACGTCGCTCTTAATTTATATGCAGACGCATGCATAATTAAAAAATTAACTTATTTTTAAACTATGTTTGGGTGAATTAGGTCACTGCTCTTACAATATGGCCATGCACAAAATTTACATGAAAAAGCAAAAAAAGTCAAGCAATTTTCTGTTAAAATAATTTGAAATGTATTTATTCATAGGGAGGAAGGGAGAGCATTTTTACTACTTATAAAATCTTGATAAAATGGTGGGTTGGATTTGCGCATTCCTATAAATCAACAAGTCAGTCATACCCTCACGTTTTCATTTAATCCCGCACTTTTTCAATGACGCACAATTTTTCTGAAAAAAAAATCAGTCCAAAATCCAGCGATTATGTAATCATTCACGTTTTATGACTAGACTTTTTTACAGTTGGAAAATGAATATTACGTCATTCCAATTTAAACTTACTCATATTCCTCTACAAGTGATTTTGCTTATCTTTGGAATTCAGAAAAGCCGAGGCTTCTTCTTCGTACTCGTCAGTGTCCTTAAACGATTTGTCACTTTCGGTATAAGCAGGAAGTGGGGACGAGGACAATCTTCCCTCGGGAGTTAACTTCTTCAGCTCTACCCTAATTCCTTCGCACAGTTCGCCAAATCGAATTGTGTTAAGGTTCGCGTTCAGCTTCTTCAGGACGAACCAGTCCGAGTAGGACATGTTCCTCAAGCAGTAATTTAAGTCTTCAACATACCGATTATCAGTTCTCCTCCGGATAAGCATATTCCGGATTCCAGGCAGTGCGATTAAACTAACGCGGTAGGTTATAGTGAGGATGCCTATGCAGAAGAGGATGATGAACCAGAACCTAAGACATGAGACAGGAAAAAATTAAGACGTTTGCATAGTTTCATCGTCAAGATAGAGAAAAAAAATATTTCTTTGCAGCAGTAAAAAAATGTGAGATAATTCAATTAGAGAAAAAAAGGAAAAAGAAAACTGTACTGTGGCAGGAGTGAAACGGATGATCTAATGTTTGTTTATAAAGCCGTAATAAAACCGGAGTAGTATTTCATGCAGTATACTGAATATTTAGTAGGAGGGGAAAGAGGAGACGAAATGTGAGCAGAATATACATATAAAGCGAGGAAAAAGGCAACACATCATTTTTTTAAAAAGAAATGCAAAACTTCTTCTTTCTTGTCTTGCGACTTTTCAAGTTTCCTTTTGTACTAGACTGCTCTACTCCGTAATTTTAAACTGGAAGCTGTTAACTTTTTGCTACTACTGCCACTACTGCTTCAAGAGTAGCTTTTGCAGCCTCCATGACTCTCGTTTATCTTATTTTTTCGTAGGTTCTGTGCAGAAGCAGTTTAGCTTTTCTTAAACTGGCAGAGCAACTTGTGAAAGGCATAAATCTTAAGGAAAAACTTGGCTACCGGCTAATTAGCTTTTTGGAATGACTGCAGAAAAAGACTTTTTTTTCTCCTCTTCTTCACTTCCTCTCCTCCCCCTTCCTCTCTTCGGGGAGATGTGGAGTGGAGACGGAGGCTCTAATCTACTTTTTATTTTGCATTTATGCGTAAATTGAAATTACAGCAGAGAGTTCATAAGTTCATTCTTTGCATGCCGCTATGCAGAGCGGTGCAGCAGTCCGTTCTGTTAATTTACTAAACATTTCAGATGCTCATCCCCTGGAATAAATGGTGCCGCTGAGTAGCTCCGATATGAAATACTACCGTTTAATGCACTCTTCTTCTCCCGCTCCGTCACAGTGCAAAAAAACGAGCGACAAGCCCATTTTGGAAATAACAACGCAGCCCCATATAAGCATCCCGCGAAGCTTTTTCTTTCAGGATATCTCTTTTTCTTTGCCGTTCTTACAAAGTTAATCTATTTTTGTCCAACTTTTTTTGTCTTTCATATCCCTTCATCCAGTGCAAAGAGCTGTGTAAAATACAGTGAGGGAGGAAAGCCCGCAGAGACAAAGACAAAGGCAGAGGGAATAACCATACCGACTTAAAAATTGTCAAGAAGGGTTGACTAAAATGCTTTCTTGTCGCCAATAGTGCGTAACTGTGAAGATTCGCTTTTGTTTTTCTCAAAGGAAGAAAACCTCATTTTCCTCTCCTACTGCAGTTTAATGGGAACCAGATCAAGGCACATTTTAAAGTGCGTAGTTTTTCCTTCATGAAATAAAATGCTGCACGAGAAAACTAATATCTTGAGCTAATACGAGAAAACAGAGTCATTCAAGGTTTGGGTCTTTTCCGTCCCAAGCTCATGCCTCCAGCGCAATATCACACCAGAAGAGCAGAAGACTATATAGCAGCATGAAAAATAACATATCGCTGTTCTACCTAAAAAAATATTCTTCTCTGCCGAGTCGCATTACAGCCATTGCACGCAACAGCGCAACAACAACACTTTTGACACAAAAGACATAAGCCTACTCGACTGAAGAGCACCACCACCACAGCTAAAAAGACTGATTATGAGCAGCCGCGTCTTCGTGTGATAGATGAAAACATTTTAAAGTGCGTAGTTTTTCCTTCATGAAATAAAATGCTGCACGAGATAACTAATATCTTGAGCTAATACGAGAAAACAGAGTCATTCAAGGTTTGGGTCTTTTCCGTCCCAAGCTCATGCCTCCAGCGCAATATCACACCAGAAGAGCAGCAGACTATATAGCTGCACGAAAAATAATATATCGCTGTTCTACCTTCAACCAAAAAAAAATATTCTTCTCTGCCGCGTCGCATTACAGCCATTGCACGCAACAGCGCAACAACAACTCTTTTGACACAAAAGACATAAGCCTACTCGACTGAAGAGCACCACCACCACAGCTAAAAAGACTGATTATGAGCAGCCGCGTCTTCGTGTGATAGATGAACAGTCTCATCCCATTTTCTCACTTTCCAATTTTCCATAAAACCTCCTCGGCCTGTGTTGAATCATTGAATGTTTAGCATGGCTTGGCTCTTACCAATAAAAAATCTGTTTGTTTCTTTGTTGAGCAAATATAGTCACACCAGTATTGGCTTTTTTTCGAGAAAAAAGAAAAACATTGTGGATGTGGATGTTGACTTTTTAAGCACGGAAAGTCAACAACATCAAAAAACTAAAAAGCCAGGAATGGAGAAGATATTACTCGCGCCTCCTTTTTTGTTCCTTTTTCAACTCACTCTTCTCCTTCTTCTCATGCTTGTCAACAGCACTCCAAGTCACATGAATTTAAAAATTCCAAAATTTTCCAGTTTTTTCTCTCTTCAACCTGTTCACATATGTGAAGGCGAAGAGAGACAGCCTGATTTAGCGTATCTCTACATAGGAAATTTTTTGTACAAAATGTTTATTAAGATGCACCATCAGATTTTATATGTCTCGCGTCAATCTAAATCAGGAGGAAGCGAGCGGAGTAAAATGTCAGATATATGTGCGTATGTGCCCAATTTTTTCTGCATTTTCACAAATTTTCCAATTAATTCCAATCATTATTATGAAAAGAGTTGCATTTCCCTTAAAATCACATTCCCCATAATAAACTTGGATGCTGAAAATTAAGCGGAAAGCGCTCTAAAAATAGTTTTTTAAAGGATTTACCATAAAAAGGCGTAAATCTTTTCGTTGATGATGTTAATGGCGAGGATGCATAAAACGTCATATCTACAAGGAAACAAATACATAGTTAGAAACAGACCGCCTCTGATCCTGACTCCACCTTGTACTTTCTGCACAGCGCCATCCTTACCTGATCAGGCCACCGGAAGGACCATATTTGTGGAAGTCACACTTGGAAACCTTCGGAAATATCCTGTCCTGGGGACTGATAAGCCCAACAGTTTCACTTTCTTCCAGTTTCCCCCACTCCACGACTTCCGGGCCATACCTAAGGAAATCCCCATTTCCGAGGAAGCCATCCGTAAAAAAGAAATTGAATAGGAGCATTCCAATATTTAACAGTTCGCAGGCGACGTAGCTATACGCATAAAAGTTGTTGTAGCTCATCGTCCCCACAAAGTACACCGCTGCACGGCTAATAGTCTCGGCTTTTTTCTCTGGATTCGAGTTGTCCGTTAGGGATCTTGTCTACACAGCAAAAATACATAACTTTTAGACATTAATCTGCAACTTTTTATTTATGGGATTTTATCCTCAAAATATTTATTGCAATTAAGCGTCTCATCTCTGCTTCAGTAAAATAAAATTAAATGTGAGATTTTTTACTGCAAAAAAATCAATATCATTAGTAGCGCGCAATTTATTACAGTTTCGCAATAAAGTTGTGTAGCGTTTACAAATTGGCAGTATTTTTTCCTGCTCCATCATCATCGTCGCAGAGAGAGAGGGAGACAAGCCTATTAATTTTTACAAGACTAAATTGAAAATTCTTGTCTGCTCGAGAGAAGATTTATGCTGGTATAAAGTCGTCATCAAAATACTTAAACTGAGTGCATATTGCATCCCATGTCATCCGCAAACTCATCGTCTTCCCAGTTCAAAAAAGCGTGAAGGAGAGAGGAAAAAAAATTAGCTTGTTGCAAGCATATTTTATGCTTATGACTTGCAAGCGAGCTTAAAATTTCTTACTTTCATGTTAACTTTGTCTGCGACCTCCAAATCGCAGTATGCTTTAATCTTCTCCTTTTCGAATGCTTTCCAGAGCATATGCGGAACAAGGAAGGTTATGCCTTGGAAGAAAGAGTGCGATTGGGACCCACTGATACCACGTGTGGTAGTGTTGCTCGGACTCGTCCTCCTCGTCAAAGTTGAACGTGCCTACTCCTGGATGGGCCACATCCAAGCCGACAGTTAGGTTATATCTGGAGAGCATAATTAAAACACGATCGAGGTCAGCGCAGGTCAATAACTGCAAAAAATTAATAATAAAAAAAAGAAAACTTGCACCGCGAAAAGACATTTTTCCTTACAAGTCTGGCACTGTATACGTGCCCATTATAAAACAGTATTGGTTTAGCGCCCCCTCCCGTACATCTTCTTTTGGAGGGACTATACAGTCAATGTGTTTTCCTGCGGGGTGCGAACCAGTCATTCACGTCAAAGTTAATTCGATTTAAAAATAATAAATTTTACTTGCGACGCTTCTATATTTGGAAAAGTGCATAAAAGCTCCCATTTTTATAGCCAAGTACATGCCTACGAGCTGCTGCAGTGAGACCAACCCCGCACAAAGGAATAATGCCCCTGATGTCCATCTGGAGAATAGTCGAAATGCTCCATTTTCGATGTATACCTAATAATTTGCAAACAAGATTTAATAACTAATTTATTAAAATAGAAAAGTAATCTTGGCTGCGAAAGCATTTTTGCTGATGTAGGAAATGTATACCTTATCTAGCCGCACTCTAAACTTTGACTTGACCTCATCAAATGCTTTAAGGATATCTGCCATTTTAACAAAATTCAATTAACTTTTCTAATCGAAGTCACTAACTTAAGAATAAAAATACGCTACGAAGCGATTCGCCCTCCCTGAATGGATGAAACTAACTACTATGCCGTTTCAACCCTGCACTGTTCAACGGGCGTTATCAGTTTTATAACATTAGCAACTAATCTGCACAAAATTTTTATCTTTTTAGCTAGGTACACACTAAATACAGCATTAATATCTACCTTCATGCTAACAATAGACAGGTGTATGATGATGAATGTTTGCAGAGTTCCTTGAAAATATAAGCAGAGTTATCAGCGACACATTGCAATTTCAAAAGCCTTCATGAATTATAACAGATAATAGCATTTGGCATATACCTAGGCATTTATTTTGTTCTTTCCTTCTTACTCCACGGTCCACGAAAGTATAATGATATGTGCCGAATGGATGATAACGCTGTTTAGTGAAACCGACACTTTGTACACAGTTCGCAGGCTGACAATTTTTAAACTTTTTCAAAGTCGGAAACGCAAAGGAAGTGGTGACGCAAGTTTCATTATTATTAAAAACGTGCGTCCATGCAAAGATGAGCCAGAAGCTTGATAATTCACTTTTTTCAGAACTCAATTACGTTATTTGATTCCCAGACAAATCCGTAACATTTGTAATCAATGACACAATTTGATTAGTTGGGCATTTCTAGTTAATTTGGTATGCCCAAATCTCTGTCTGACATCAGTTTTCGCTGTAATAAAACTTAAGGCTCGACACA
Organism: Acrocyrtus sp. NNG-2020; assembly: GCA_027744115.1. NCBI lineage: Eukaryota > Metazoa > Arthropoda > Collembola > Entomobryomorpha > Entomobryidae > Acrocyrtus > Acrocyrtus sp. NNG-2020. Next base: position 21,904 of record JAHZND010002662.1, read on the forward strand.
GGCTCGTCCATGACATCATTTAATTAACGCTTTATTGACTTTTGTAATAAATAACGAATTCATGAGCAAAGCCCAATGATAAGACCGATCCAGAAATGTGCTTCCCAACTTGACATCACTGGCCTCATTTTGCCCCATTATCTGATCCAAATGCAAAAATGCTGGACCATTTAGTAATCGCACAATTTCGGCTACCTTGTACGTACGCATGTGCATTTTTCTGAGAACTCGTTGCATTACATCAAAACATTTATTAAGGTCGGTGGTATTTCCCATGATACACATCCCGCAATAACTTTTATTGATGAAGCCCAATCAATCAAAAGAAGCAATATCGGTAAAAATCAATCAGTCTCGGACCCAATTTCTCCCAGAAAACA